>JAOQMP010075737.1:0-19613 GCA_027563575.1 Erythroxylum pedicellare | reverse complement strand
AAATTCATATGTCACTCAAATTCATCCATACATAATTCATAATTCATTAACATTAAAAGATAAGAGTTCTTACAAAGTTGTAATGACATTTTAAACCACAATACGTCAATGTCTTAAAATCCCAAATAAGATACTTGAACTAATAATGCTTGTAATGCGACTAAAACCTTATGATTACAAAATCTAGCTTAAATTACAAAACATGCAGGACTTGAAGCGATGCCTTAACTCTTAATCACTCGATCTTATTTTCTTCATCTGAAGATGGGACCGAAGGGGCTGAGCTTAAAAGCTCGTGGGTAACAAGTTTATAATGGAGAATAAGCAAAAATCATTGAAATGTTCATTTGTTATAGAAATTTCATATTGAATGCATAAAATTCATAGTTTTCAAATTCTCAACCAAATTCATAATTTTAGCTCAAAAATTCATAGTTAAAGAAATATTATCACAAAAACATATCATATACATGTAACCATCAAAGCATAACACTCAATTATGCAACATTCTTGACAATTCAAAGATACAATGCACAAACAAATGGCTCGAGGGTTCCACGGAAACAAAACGGTGAAACCAAAATTTACACCATGAACAAAATGAGTCCATTTCGGAGCTCATATGCCACAAGTGGGCAGTCGGGAGAAGGCTCTTGTCAACGTGCACGTGACGAACAGAATGGCCACCCAAACAGAAGCACATAATCATGCTTAAATCATTTTATCAAATGCTCATACTTTTGAGCTTTTCTATCTTTTCATTCATACAAAATGCCATGATATGTTTCAAAGCATAACATAAAAGGTTTCAATGCATTTCCATCTTTATTTCGAAATTCATCAATAAAATTCATTTATCGAACATATAAAGATTCCCCAAATCATTTAAAAGCAATAGATGCAACAATTTTGAAGCAATTTGAAATCATTTTATTCCTTTGATTTAATAGAAAACATTTAAGGCCCATCACTTCTATTATAAACATGAAACCCACCTTAGAAATACTTGCTCAATGGTGCCTCACCCTTTGCTCCTCTTGCCTTCTTTGATTTCCTTTAACAATAAAAAACATGTCCATTCAATAGGAATACAATTTGAAGACCCATATATATCATATTCACTAAGATAAATTCTAAAACCTCAAACTCTTCCAAAAGTCCAAACATTTAGGTCAATTTTCCATGATCATTCTAATCAAGTAAATGACAAAATCTGATAATACTTTATTCTATAAACATTTTCCCCATTGTCTTAAGTTTCTAATTACTCCAAAATCATTCAATTTGGTTTAGCAATTTAAAAGTTATACTAAAAACATTTCCAAAATGTTCTTATTCTAAAATAGCATTCTATGTTCAACTTCCCTTAAAAAATTGAGATCCGTAGAGACTGAATTTAAACCTCATTCCTTCATAAAACTTGTATCCTTGTGTCTTTAGTTTACTTAAAATAAAAAATCACTCCATTTAAATAAATACAAAATAAGTTATACCCAAAACACCAAAACATGTCTGTGTAGAAAAATAGATTTTGCCGCGGCGAAAGCAGAAATTCGCTGTGACAAACTTTTCTAGAAACTCATTCCGAAGACATTTTTCAACATTCTTAATTTATATACTCTCCATATTACAAATATAACCCATATTAACCCTAAACCACCTCTTCTACTTCATTTCCAAGCTCATTTCAACACAATATCGTTAACAAATACATCAAAATCTATCTTTGATCATTAACCCTAAAAGATTAAAACATTCCCATACCCCATTTATTAACAACTCCCTATACACATTCAACTTCTAACTATCATTAAACATGGTTAATCCATCAAATCAAGAGTAGAATAATGCTTATACTTACTTGTCTAGCTTCAACTCTTTAAGATCTCCAAAAACCCTTAGCTTCCTTCTTTCTTTTCTTCTTCTTTTCCCTCTTCCACTATGCTTCCCTCTTCTTAAAAAAGCCCAAAAATTCCTTCTTCTAATTTATGCTCTTAATGGTTGTAAAATGTCCATTTAGCCCTCCTATTCAGCCTTATAACCTTTAGACTTAAGCGATCTTCCAATTATACCCCCTTCTTTCATTTAATCCAACTTCTTTCCTTAGGCCATAATTTAATAAAAAAAGATTTAGGGCTCAACATTTCTCCCCCTCTTAAAAGAATTTTGTCCTTGAAATTATTACTTGAGTCCACAAAGAGGTGTGGATACCTCTCCTTCAAGGCTTCCAATGGCTCCCATGTTGCTTCTTCGGCTGCATGGTTCTTCCATAAAACTTTAACCAACTTCACAATCTTGTTTCTCATAATCTTTTCCTTTAAATCCAAAATCTCCACTGGTTGTTCTTCATAAGTCAAATCCTCTATCAATTAAACCTCTGAAGGTTGAACTATATGCGAAGGATCAGATCGATACCTTCTCAACATCGATACATGGAAGACATTGTGAATCTTAGACAATTCAGGTGGCAAGGCTAACTTATAAACCAAAGGCCCAATCTTCTCAATGATTTCATAAGGGCCTATATATCTCGGACTAAGCTTGTCTTTCTTACCAAACCTCAAAACCCCTTTCTATGGAGAAGCTCTAAGAAACACCTTGTCTCCAACTTCAAATTCCATCTCTTTTCTATGTGCATCTGTATAACTCTTCATTCTGTCTTGAGTTGCTTTAAGCCTCTGTTTCACCAATTTAATCTTATCGACTGTGACTTGCACCAATTCAGGCCCTAAAAGCCTCCTTTCACCTTCCCCATCCCAACAAATAGGAGTTTTGCACCTCCTACCATACAAAGCCTCATAAGGTGCCATCTGAATTCCCGAATGATAGGAATTATTGTAAGCAAATTTGATTAAAGGCAAATGATCATCCCATGAGCCTTTGAAATCCATGACACAAGCTCTCAACATTGCCTCCAATGTCTGTATTGTTCTCTCTTATTGTCCATCAGTATGTGGATGGAAAGCTATACCAAAATGCAACTTAGTTCCCAAAGCCTCCTGTAAGCTTTCCCAAAATCTGAAGGTGAACCTGGGATCTCTATCCGAAACTATATAGCTTGGAATCCTATGTAGTCTGATTATTTCGTCCACATATTTCTTGGCCAAAGCATTCAAAGAATCTGTCAACTTAATTGGCAAAAAATGTGCTGACTTGGTTAGCCTATTCACAATCACCTATATTGCATCATGTTTCTTGTTGGTTCTTAGCAATTGTAATCTTTTCCCACTTCCATTTCAAAATAGGCAAAGGTTTAAGCTTTCTTGAAGGTGCTTGGTGTTAAGCCTTGACTTATTGACACACTAAGTATCTTTTAGTATAATCTACAGCATCCTTTTTCATTCCTTTCCACCAAAAGTGCTCTTTCAAATCTCCATACATCCTTGTGCTACCTGGGTGCATTGTGTGCCTTATCAAGAATTTCTTCCTTCAACTCTAACATATCGGAAATACACAATCTGTTACCTACCACCATCAATCCATCCCCCCTTACCTCTATTTCAGAAGGTTTGCCATTCTTAATCTCCTCTCTGAGTCTGCTCAAATGCTCATCTTGTTCCTGTAATTCCTTAATCTTTTCATTCAACACTGGTCTTACTCTAAAGTTAGCCAATATACAGCCAAATTCGTCTTGCTTCAATATCACTCTAAGTTTGGCCAATTCCTTCAACAAAGGAGAATACACCGTCTCCATATGTGTCATAGTGGACTTACTACTCAGTGCATCCGCTCTTACATTAGCTTTTCCTGGGTGATAATCTATCATCAAATCATAATCTTTAAATAGCTCTAACCATCTTCTCTGTCTCAAATTCAATTCCTTTTAGCTCATCAGATACTTAAGGCTCTTGTGGTCTGTAAACACCCTGGTGGTGACTCTATATAAATAATGTCTCTATATCTTTAATGCAAAAATTATGGAAGCTAACTCTATGTCATGCGTGGGATAATTCATCTCATAAGGTTTTAATTGCCTAGAAGGATAGGCAATCACTTTATCTCCTTGCATTAATACACAGCCCAATCCCTTTCTTAAAGCATCACTATACACTACATATCCATCATTACTCAAAGGCAAAGTCAAAATCGGTGCCATTGTAAACCTATTCTTCAATTCCTTAAAACTGTTCTGGAACTCCTCAGTCCACATAAACTTCTGATTCTTCCTTGTCAATTTGGTAAGTGGAGCTGCTATTATAGAAAAGCCCTCCACAAACCTCCTATAATGTCGAGCTAAAGCTAAGAAACTTCTCACTTTAGCTACATTCTTAGTTGCTTCCCATTTCACAACCGCTTCTATCTTTATCGGATCCACATGCACTCCTTGCTCTGAAATCATTTGTCCAAGAAATGCCACTTCCTTTATCCAAAATTCACATTTGTCAAATGTGGCATACAACTCGTTCTTCCTTAGTGTCTCCAAAGAAATTCTTAAATGTTCTTCATACTCCTTATCACTATAAGAATAAACCAATATATCATCAATAAAGACAATGATAAATTGGTTTAAGAAAGACTTAAAGACTCTATTCATTAAGTCCATGAAAGCTGTAGGAGCATTCGTAAATCTGAAGGGCATAACTATGAACTTAAAATGCCCATACCGTGTTCTAAAAGTAGTCTTTGACACATCAGACTCCTTTATCCTCAACTGGTGATAACCCAATCTCAAGTTTATCTTCGAGAAGACTTTTGCCCCTTGGAATTGATCAAACAAATCATCTATGCATGGGAGCAGATATTTGTTCTTAATGGTGACATGGTTAAGCTTCCTATAATCCACACACATTCTCAATGATCCATCTTTCTCCTTCACAAAAAGGACCGGAGCTTCCCAAGGTGAAGAGCTTGGCCTTATGTACCCTTTCTCCAATAATTCTTCCAATTGCTCCTTAAGCTCCTTCAATTCCACCAGATCCATTCAGTAAGGCGAAATTGAGATCGCTGTAGTACTTAGAAGAAGTTCAATGGGAAACTCAATTTCCCTTGGTGGAGGTAATCCTGGCAATTCCTCTAGAAGGACATCCAGGAATTCCATGACCACAGGAATTTCTTCTAACTTCCCTCCATCTTTGTGTCTACCACATAGGCCAAAAATACTTCACACCCTTTTCTCATGATTTTCTCTGCTAGCAGAGCCGAAACAACTCTAGGCGGGCTTGACTTTCTGTCTCCCGCAAACATCACCTTTCTTCCGTCATCTAACTCAAACTCCTCTATTTTCCATTTGCAATCCAAATTAGCATTATACTTCTCTAACGTTTCCATACCCAAAATCACATCTAATCCTCCCATCTTCAATGACATTAGATCCACCACTAATTGTTCTCCTCCAACATATATTTCACAGTCTCTATAAACTTGACTAATCATAATGTGCTAGCCAATTGGAGTACTCACCATCAAAGGACTATCCAATAGGTTCAGTTCTCTACCATGCGCAGTTCTACTTGATGAATCAAACAAATGGGTAGAACTCGGATCAATCAAAATAACAATATCAACATTAAATAATTAAATCATACCTATCACAACTTCTAGAGCTGTCTCTACATCCTCCCGTGTCATTGCAAACACCCTAGCTAGTGCTTGTCCCCTTAGTCTCCCTAGAAGACTCACTTTCTTAGCTACATCAAAACTACCCACTTCTGTTACAGCCTTGTGTCCTACAATCTCAGCTCTCTTTGAAACTTGCATCTGAGTTTTCTCCTATCTTGCATGCTAAGGGAACTCTCTAGCTATATACCCTTTTTCCCTATAGTTAAAGCAAGCTCCTATCAACTGGTAGCACTCCCCTCTATGAAGTTTCCCGCAATGTTCACATTTGGAGATGGACAGCTTATCTCCCTCTCCCCTTTTACTGCCTCCAGTCATTGAGGCCTGCTGAGAAATGGTTCTCATCTGTCTCGATTTACTTGAACCATTGCTCCTCTCCTCAAACTGTATGGGGAAGGTTTTTTCACTCCTCTCAGATATAGGAGTACCACCTCCCCTCTTAAACTATTCTCTCCCCTTTCTCTTCTTGTTCACGGCGCTCTTTATGTTCTCAATATTTTCAACCCTCAGTGCCGCTTCAATTAGTTATTAAAAATCACAAAAATTGTATACCACCACCTTCTCTTTGATAGATGCAATCCCGATTCAAACCTATGGCACTTAGCCGCCTCACTCATCATCATCTCTACTGCATATCAGGATAGTTGTGTAAATCGGCACTTATACTCACTCATCGTCATTTCCCTCTGGGTGAGACTCAGAAACTCTCTCTGCTTCTGCTGAACATACACCTCAGAAAGGTATTTCTTCTTATACATTGCTAAGAAATCTTTCCATGCGAGCACTGGCAGTCTCATCTGACTCCCTGACAGACTCTTCTACCAATGCAGAGCATCCCCCTGAAGCAAGCTAGTAGCATACACAACCTTCTCATCATCCTCACAATTTTTCTGATCCAATATCCTCTCAGTCTTTCTCAACCAAGTCTCGGCTTCTTCTGGATCTGTTGTCCCATAAAAGTCTACTACCCCATACTTCCTCAACTTATCAAATTGTTTCCCCTTCTTAACTGAGGTCGGAGCAGAAGATTGCAGCATCTGGCCCATAGCTTGAACAAATGCCTGAGCAAAGGCCTGGAACATTCTCGGATCCAATGGAGGCACTTACTCCTGTGGAATAAGCGACTCCTGTGTCTATGATTGAACGGGCTCACTACCTCACCCTATAGAAGCCTCAGCATTTCCTGGGGCTACAGACTCATTATTACTCTCCTCTCTTGTCGGAAAGTCAGGTGCAACTGATCCTTGCAGAACTCCCCATGTTCTTCCATGAGGTGGCATCTTACTCCTTCAATTGAAACACTAACGATTAGCTGACATTTCAATCTTATTTCCTATATGTATACATGATATGCATGTCATTTAATCCAATCAAACAATTCACGATGCAACAATTAATC
Organism: Erythroxylum pedicellare; assembly: GCA_027563575.1. Lineage (NCBI taxonomy): Eukaryota > Viridiplantae > Streptophyta > Magnoliopsida > Malpighiales > Erythroxylaceae > Erythroxylum > Erythroxylum pedicellare. The sequence continues at coordinate 12,658 of JAOQMP010075737.1, read as the reverse complement.
ACATAGCATACAATTCATACTATTATGCATTCTAACCCTAGGAAAAACCTAAACTCTGATACCAAAAGATGTTGGGCCCCATTTTTGGAGCCCAACTATCGGTTCAAATACTAAAGATATTTGACCCGAGTCTTGAGACAAATTTTAAGGTGACCATTCGGGATAGTTGCGTGAGGGTGGTGAGAATGAAAAGTGGAAAGTATTGGATTTATAATAAATCTCAGCGTGGCAGCAAAAGAGAGTTCGCCGCGGTAAAATATAGGTTTGCCTCTCAGCGTGGCAGCAAAAGAGAGTTCGCCGTGGTAAAATATAGGTTTGCCGTGGAAAACCCATGAAGTTTTCTCCATGGACCCTTCAGGAAAAGTTCGCCTTCAGAAAGCTTCGCCACGGCAAAACCCTTAGAATCCAAAACCCAGACTCTAACATTCAAACATTCGAAACAAACACATACATTCAAATCTAACCATCTAAACTTAACCACACAAGCTAAACATAATCATATATAAAAGAAACTTCAATTCTTCAGTTCATTACTAATTCCAAAGAGTTTGCACAACTTTACTTACATAACATCATACATATCAAAACTTCATACAAATACAAAATGATGCTCAATGTTAATATGCCTATAAAGCTATTCGATAAGTGACTAACTTAGCACAAAGTCTCTAACTATCTTGGAGTTTTCGATTCCTTGCAAGGATCAACTGTCATCTTGATCAGCACTTGAAGATGGAAAATAATAGGTTAAGCCACACAACTCAGTGGCTAATATATTTATAGTCACCGGTAATGAGCCTCACATTCAAGCATGTGTACATGTGTATATAGCAATTCAATACTCAACAATTTAAACTTACAATACATAGTTATCAAGATGTCATCACCTAGAACAGATCATGTAATTATTCATCACAACATAACACTCAATTATACATCATGCTTAACAAATCAACGATGAAATGCACAATAAATGGCTCGAGAGTTCCGTGGAACAAAACAGATAAATCGAAGTTTATACCGTGAACAAAACGAGTCTGATTTCTCAAGATCTCTTGGTCTAAAGCGGGTCGGGAGAAGGCTATAGATCAACATGCACGTGACTAAAAACATTCCTCTCTTGCCTAAACACAATCAAACTTCAATGCTTAACTCATTTCACACATATTCATATTTTTCATGCTCATCATATTTTTTCCTCTTTTCATTTATACAAAATTCCATGACATTTTTCAAGGCATAACTTGATCATAATCATAATACATTTTAAACAATTTCCATAATTCAAAACAAGCAATTTAACACACAACATACAAGCAAGATAATTTGCCCATATTACACAACAACTATAAATATATTACCCACCTAATTTTTCTTGACAATCCAAGTTCAGTGTTGTCTTTCCATTTGTTCTTGGATAGGTTTGATTGGTTTCCTATAACAAACCAAGTTCTCATTCAAACAACTTTTAAGGAAATTCATAAGGGTTCAATAATTAAAAAAATGCTAAAGTTTAACTATAACCCTTTCAAAACCATACTTTCGGATCAATTTTTCCATGATAGTTATGATCAGGTAAATGAAGACATTTGATAACACTTACTTCTAGGAAAATGTTCCTCATTGTCTTAAGTTTATAATGACACCAAAATCATTCAATTTGGTTTAGTAATCTGAAATTTATACTCCAAACATTTTCGGAATGCTCTTATACTGAAAGAATATTTAGTGCTCAACTTCCTTCCAAAAATTTATATCTTTATAGACTGAATTTAAATTTTCTTTCTTTCTACAACTTGTATCCCTATGTCTATAGTTTACTTCAAATTAAAAATAACTCCATTTGGATAACTACAGAAAAAGTTATGCCCAAAATACCAAAGTATGTTCTGTGCTGGAAAGTTCATCGTGGCGAACTTTTCCAGAGAGCAAGAATTCGCGTGAAATCTTACAAGTTTGCCACGGCGAACCCCTGAGTTGGCCGTGGCGAACTTCATCCTTCAAGTTGGCCAGGGTGAACCAAGGAAAGTTAGCTGCAGCGAACTTTGACAGAAGTATACGCAGAACATGTTTCATTTTCCATATTTAACTTCCCACCTTTCACATATAACCCATCTTTATCCTAAACTACTTCATTTTCAACTTCATTTAAAATACCTCATGATATATCTTTGATCATTAACCCTAAAAGATTAAAACATCTTCATATACCATTCATCAACAACTTCCTACACATATTCAAACTCATCTTCACTTCTAGCTATCATCAAATATGGTTCATCCAACAATCAAGAAGGGTTAATGCTTATACTTACTTGTTTAGTTTCAAACTCTTCAAGGTCTCCAAAACCTTATCTTGATTTTCTCATTTTCTTCTTTTCTTCTCACACCTACGATGCTTCTCTCTTGCCAAACAACCCAAAAATTTTCTTCTTCTAATTTATACTCTTAATGATTGTAAGATGACCCTTTTGCCCTTCCATTTATGCCTTATAACCCTCATCCTTAAGTGACTTGTCAATTTTTGCCCTTTAGGTTATACACTCTTAACACTTTAATTTAACTAACTCAAGCAATAAAATCTTACTAACATTGACATGCTAATTAAACTCAAAATAAAATAATTTATCTAGGAAGACAACAAAATTTATTCAAATCATGCTTAAATAAATAAAAAAAATTTAGGGCCTAACAGTCTGAACCCCTCACTCTCTTTGGATGGCAATTTCTCCTGAATGACTCTTAACTCGGGATCGTTGACCCACAATCTGCTTATCTCGTCAAATAATGTAGGTCAAACTTCAAACCATGCTTGCAATATTCCATCATCCTCTGCCACTGAGAATCTAACCCTAAGGCTCCGCACACTCATCAAATGTGTCATGTAAGGATCTTGCCTAACAGTTGCTGCCGAATAGGACTTACGACTCAATGCATCGGCTACAACATTTGCTTTTCCCAGATGATAGTCAATTATTAAGTCATAATCCTTAATCAATTCAAATCATCTCCTTCGTCTGAGGTTTAGCTCCTTCTGTGTCATTAGATACTTCAGACTCTTATGGTCGGTGTATATACGACAAGTCTCCCTATAAAGATATTGTCTCCAAATCTTGAGTGCAAACATTACCACTGCGAGCTTCAAATCATATGTAGGATAATTTAGCCCATGTTTCTTCAAATGTCTAGAAGCATATGTAATCACTCACCCAGCCTGCATAAGTACACAGCCAAGTCCCTGGTAACTGGCATCACTGTACACCTAATAGCCAACCCCCTGGGTAAGTAGAGCTAGCACTAGCGTATAATTCAATTGCCTCTTTACTCCTGGAAACTTGCCTCAAATTTGTCATCCCACTGAAATTTTATTCCCTTCTAGGTAAGCCTCAATAAAAGGACTGCAAGTACTGAGAAAATGTCAACAAATCTCTGATAATAACTAGCTAACCCCAGAAAATTGCGAACTTTTGTCACAATCTTGGGTTGTTCCCGCTCAAGTATAGCTTCCACTTTCTTCGAGTCCACAAAAATACCTTCCCCCGATATCACATGCCCAAGAAATCCTATCTCTCTCATCCAAAATTCACACTTTGAGAACTTCACATGTAAGAATCTTTCGTGAAGTATTTACGGCATAATCCGAAGATGTCTAGCATGCTCCTCTTCATCCTTAGAATAAATTAGAATATCATCAATGAAAACTATGATAAACTGATCTAAATAAGGATGGAACACCTTGTTTATGAAATCTATAAATATTGCATGTGTATTTATCAATCCTAACGGCATCACCAAAAATTCGTAGTGTCTATACCTCATCTGGAAAGTAATCTTGTGCACATATTTCTCATCAATCTCTAACTAATGGTACCTAGACCTTATATCTATCTTTGAGAATATTTTAGCTCCTCTTAACTGATTAAATAAGTCATCAACCTTGGTGAGTAGATATTTATTATTAATGGTAACCCTATTTAACTGCCGATAATCAACATATAAATGGAGGGTCCCACCTTTCTTTTTGACAAATAATACTAGTGCTCCCTACAGTGAATGACTTGGTATGATAAAGCCCTAATCTAATAACACTTGTAATTGAATCTTCAACTCTTTCAATTCTGCTGGTATCATGCGATACGGTGGTATAGATATTTATGTCGTCCCTGGGATCAAGTCAATAGTGAAATCAAACTCCCGATCAGGTGTCAATCTAGATAACTCCTCTGGAAAGACATCGGGGAACTCGCACACAATAAAGACATCTCCCAGTTTGACCCTCTATGTCGAAGTGTCATTCACATGTGTGAGGTATGCCTGACATCTTTGAAAAATCAACCTCTTAGCCTTAATCACCGATATCAAACAACTCAGGAACATCTGTCGGTCGCTAGTAAATTTAATCGGGAATCCACCTTGAGGGTCAAACTCCACCTCTTTCTTAAAACAATCAACCCTGGAGTAATATCTCTCTAACCATTCAATCCCCAATATCACCTCGAAATCCTAAAGATCGAGGGAAATAAGATCTACCTATGCGTCGAAGAGCTAGCAACCGCTAGTTCTACAACTACTTCAACGTTATATTCCTCTAGCTCGGGTCGTAAAGGTCGAACCTTGCGACGACTTCCCCTTCCTCATCCAACCATGCTATCACTATAAATTAAAGAAAAAACATTGTTTAATAAAAGAGATTGGGATATGCCTAGCTTATCTAATATCCCAAACATCCCAAGCAATGTCAACAAGTACTCTGATTGACCATTAAGGACGTCAACTTAACAATCCGAGAATCAACTTCTTGACCAAAGACTTTCGACACCGTGACTCGACTCTTAAGGCTCATGAACTTTATGACAACCCCTCACAGTTTTGCTCTTCCCACCCTTGGAAAAAACGCATCTTGTGGGGAGAGGGATTCATACCCTTATTAGGTATATTTCATTCTCCTCTCCAACTGATGTGGGATCTCACATTCTCCACCCCCCATAAGACCTAGCCCTCTTTAATGCCCAGCCTAGCTAGCATAACGGCTCTGGTCTCGAATCTAATACCAATTAATTGTCACAACCCAGTAACACATCGGGCCTATGACAACTGCTGCATAACCTAGTTAAGGACACTCATTGTATCCTTAATCTGACTATGCAAGGCTAACTGAACATCTCTCCTTTTTTTTAAAAAATTAGGTAGCATAAAAGATATATTTTAAAATCCCAAAGACTTAATCAAATACCTGAAAATAATTTTAAATACACTTCTATATGCACATCAAAAATTTTACCACAACTTCAGGAATTTAAAGTTCAATTAAAGTAGTCTCAATAATAGTATCAACTTTCATACATAAGGTCTTTTACAACAACTAAATAGTCAATAATTAAATTTATAAAATCATAAAGCATATTAACATAACCAACCTAATAAAAAAATTAAAACAGTTCATGAGCCACTATGCAACTAAAGTACCAAGCAGAAATTACCCACATGCGATAACACCCTGAAAATGTTTAAAAAGACCACACGATCCACTCAAAGCTTCAAGCTCACTAAATTAACTTGCATGGTTGGAAAGCAAGGGGGGTGAGTACACTATGTAGTCAGTGAGCAGGACAAAAACAAATGTCGCAAATAGAACTCGATACATACCAAGACGGTATAAATAACCTATAAAGCGAACATACATCATATAGAAACACACAGGCCTAACCTATGACTCAACATATACTGGTTAGGAACCACATAGGCCTAGCCTATAATCACTCATCCGGTGAACGTAGGTTCCAATTCCAGTACATAAAAGTAGAAAAACATCACATGTATAAATCAAATCACTTCAGAAAATAAATCCCAAAGTAAGCCAAAACAATTATGTGTGACACCACTAGTCGGCCAAACTAGTGTGCACACCCACCGATCCTCAGTGTTGACTTGACTTTCATCCATGGTGAGTTTGGACTATAGTCGATAAGAGCATCATGACCCTAGGTGATGACCTCGTCAGTGTCCAGACCTTAGGTGTTGAATCACCTGTGAGTCTAGTAGAAAGGCGTCGATACAGCAACTTAAATTTTGCGTACCAACATCAAGGGTATGGGGTTCACTTAATCTGTTGTGTCCAACACATTATTGGCCAATTGTTTCCTTACCAATCACAAAAATCATATAGAAATATTAATTACAAAAATCAAGGCACTACGCCTTTATTTATCGGTCCAACCAATAAAATGAAACCTTGTCATGGCTCTAAGCTAAAAGAGAAGACATACACGTAGCATATATGACTCGGTTATGCATATGAAAGTTTCAAAACATTATTTCATGAAATAAAAGTCATCTTTTGCACTCTAAGTGCAAAGTTGCTCAAAAATGTAGTTCCAAAAAAATAAGACGTTGTCCATTGCATTTTAATTACAGGTTTGTTGAACTCAATATCTTTTCTCAAAATATGTAGTGAAAACATCAGTTGCACTCTAAGTGCAAAAAGTTATCCAAAACACTGTCATTTATTAAATACCTAAGCATATTAGTATCCATTTGAAATTCATTTTTTACCATATGTTGCCTAAGTTCAAAATTCACATACAAGTCATTATGCTTGTCTTAAGATGTTTTAATCCTATTCGAGAAATATGATTTCCCTAACTCACCTCAAAAGAAGGTGTACACTCCCTTAACTTCAACAATCCTCGGTATGAGCTCCTCGATTCATAGCTCCTGAGCCTTTATACATAAAAATGGACATACAATGTATTTACTACTTAAACATGAGTTTCATATTTATACATCATCACATAAGTGTATAAAACACAATATCGCTCTCCTTAAGCTATAGGATTCGACCATTAAGCTTCTTACATAGTTACTTCCTTACTATTCACATTAGCTTTTCTTTTGTATTTTCTAAGGCATTTAATGCCTTTAATCCAATAGTTACTCATTTCAAAGCATAATTAAGCACATCTTTATCCAAACACATTAGGTCGTTACTCATCAATCTAAGCAACAATTCAAGTTCACTCTAAGTAAACATGAAAGTGTTTTTCAATGCATACCATTACAAAGCCTTAAATCCTAAGCTAAGTTCACTTAGGCATTTTATCAAACACCTAATGTGCATGACTTTCAAGTTACATTTTCAAGACTTTATCATAATAATTCATGCTCCTATCATGTCATATAGCAAATACTTCCAATCAACAACACATTTCACTGCTCCATTCAAGCCAATTCCCTTCATTTAAGCCATATTCATCATAATTATACAACTCATCCATTCCTTCTTCCATCATTTCGTCCAAGCCTATCCAACATACTTCTTCTTTATTTTTCATCATCAATTCACATTATACATGTACAATTAACACCATAGAATTCATTTAGACAATCAATTTCTCAAGATATTCAAAAATTCACAAACTTTCGCCAAAAGGGGACAATTTCAGTTTTGGCTTAAAGAATTCTCTCCATGGCACATTTCATTCATCTAAACCATATTTCATGTGTTGGATTTATGTAAATATAGTACCCTAGAAAGCAAGTGTATTTACATGTAACTTAATTTTCTTCCAGTTACAGTTTTGTAATGAAAATATTTATTATTAATGAAACAAAAGACTTTGGTTTTATATGTATGAGCATTATATAACTAGTTATAAGGTACCAAGATTCTTTTGTAATAATATACATATAAATGGAGATGTATGGGAAACATGTATATTATTATAATCTAAATTAATTAATTCACAATTGAATAAACATGTTGGTCGCTTGATTAGGGTTAGACTGAAGTGTTGCGATTTATCTCCATGTAAGTAAACGGGTTTACTTCGAGAGAATGATGAGTTTCATATCATGATAGTAGTTGACTATCGATAATGGCACTATTAAATGAATCTATATTCACGTGTGTTTTATACAATAAAGTAGGCCATTACTTTAATCTTAAAACATAGATTTAAGCATTTGCTTATCATGGACCACAATCTCGATGAGTGGTGAACTCATATATGTTTCATTATAATTCTTGATATAATCGGAATGGATTTTTAGAAAGTATCAATCCGGAGTTTGCATGTTGGAACTATTACTTGAAACATGCATCAGGGAACATTCACTCAAATAATGAGTTTAAAATGATATCATCACTTCTAGATGTTTTAAGGAGATTGGTGACTAAACTGGCGCCAGTAGTTTGATGGACTAGCTACCTATCAAGTCTTAATACTAAGATGAGATCTTGCGTGTTAATCATCATTTAGAATAAAATGGGAGATCTAGAAGAAAAAACTAACATAAGCGTAAAACAGTAATTTTACCCTTTATTATGCAGATGGCTATAATAAGGTTCATAATAGGATTTGCAATTGGACATCTTAATTAAAATATGTGTTCTCATAATTTTTAATAATTCAAGAGTTCAGCTAATTGTCTTTAGTAGAATGACAATTAGTTAATAAGCTAGAATCAATTCTATTGAGATTAAATTAATTCTGGGCTTATTGGATCTTGAATTATCTAAGTCCAATAAAATTCCCCACTCGGGTTCAAGGAAAGTTATCAAGCTAAGTAAGAAATAAAAATGGAGGTTTTAAAGCGCTTGATTGAATGTTGGGCTTGTACTAATTAATGGTTAATTAGAAGCCCAAATGAATATTTAGAAATGGGCTGGACTTTGGTTTAATTAAATTAATTATATTAATTATATTAAAACAAAGTTCTTAAAGAAATGAAATGTATTTTTGATTTTTAATGGCTGAATGTGCAGCTGCACATTTAGCATTGAATTGCTAAATAAAGATGGTATTTATCATGCTTTGTCATCATTAAATGGAGTTATGATCTTACCATTAAATGGTTTAATGGTTATCTTTTAATGATAGCATGTAACCTGTTAGCATTCATTGGATTAAAGAAGAAAGAGGTACATTGGATGGACAATCTTCCTTCTTTCATCATCAAAAATTGAAATTGATAGGTCTTATTTAGGATAATAGTCTTTTCATTTAGCCATCTTAAAGATAAATGAGAAGAGTCTCATTTATTGGCTTCTTTATGATTAATTAAAGAAAGAAGTGATGCATTTAATGCAAAGCTCTTCTTTCCTTTGAGGTTAACCAAAATTGTGAGGGTGTAAGAAAGGGTTCTTGCATAGTTTTGACTAACTCTCTCCTCTCACCTATGCATGGCCGAAACCTTGAATGAGAAGAGTCTCATTATGTCCTTCTTTCTTCTAAAAAAATTCTCCTCCAAACATTTCTTCTCCTTTCCAAAAAAAGGACATTGTTAACCAAGTTGTCTAAGAAGAACAAGTGGTAGATCAAATTGGTTGAGGATACAACAAGGAGAGGATAGATTGACAAAGGAAAGGATTCAAAAGAAAGGATAAAGTTAGGGTTGGATACAAGAAGAAAGAGAAGATAGCACAACGAGGAGTTAAAGCTGTAGCGAAGGAATCGATAATAATCTCTATCTTGTTTATGTTTATTGTTATCCTTATACCATATCATATATAGATTGGCATGATGATTTGGATATATTGCTTTTGCTGCAATTTAGATTTCTAAAAAGTTTTGAAATCTACCGCTTCTCCAAATATGGCATGATTTCTTTTTCTGATCCAATAGGTTGGTCAACAAAAGTCCATACTTGGTTTTGGTACATGAAATCCATTTCGGATTTCATAGCTTGAAGCCATTTGTTAGATTCTGAACTCCTCAGAATCTCTTCATAACTAGTAGGCTCATCATCTTCTATGAGCAATATATTGTTAAGTTCACTTATGAGAAATCCGTATCTCTCAGGAACATGATGTATCCTACCTAACCTATGAACTTTTTGTGTGTCAGAAGGTTGAACTATTATTTCACCTTCACGAACAATAGTATTAGGTCCAGGTAATTGATCTGTGTCTGTTTGAGCATCTTGAACTTCCACAACTCCCACTGTCTTCTCTAAGAAGAAACTCTTTCTCTAAAAAGACAGCATGTTTTGAAACAAACACCTTTTGTTCTGAAACATAATAGAATTGACATCCTATAGTTTCCTTAGGATATCCTACAAACAGACACTTGTTAGATTTAGCTTCAAGATTATCTGACTGAATCCGCTTCCCATAAGCAGGACAACCCCAAACTTTGATATGAGAAAGATAGGTTTCTTGTTAGTTCGTAGCTCATATTGAGCAACATTAACTGACTTGGATGGGACTCTATTTAATACATAAATAAAAGTTTCAACATCAACTGACAAGGATTTTGATAAATCCGTTAAAACCATCACAGACCTCACTATGTCTAATAAGGTTCGATTTTTCCTCTTAGCCACATCATTGTGTTGTGGCGTGTAAGGTGGAGTCTACTAGGATAATATTCCATTATACTTGAGATAATCTGAAAACTCTTAGCTTAAGTATTCATCACCTCGATCTAATTGAAGTGATTTAATACTTCTCCCAAGTTGTTTCTCAACTTCATTTCTAAATTCTTTGAACCTTTTAGAGGCTTCAGACTTGTATCTCATAATATACACATACCTATATCGAGAATGATCATCGATAAAGGTAATGAAGTATACGAAACCACTTTTGGCATATATAGAAATCGGACTATATACATCGCTATGTATTAGGTCTAAAAGTGCACTAGCTCGTTCACCCTTTCTTTTAAAGGGTAACTGAGTCATCTTGCCTAATAAACAATAATCGTATGTGTCATACGATTCATAATCAAATGACCCTAAACTACCACACTTGTGTAGTTTAGACATGCGTCTCTCACTTATATGGCTAAGGCAACAATGCCATAAGTACGGTGATTTCACATTATCTCCTTTTATTCTTTTGTTATTATTGATATTTAGAATCGGATTAGACATATCCAATATATATATACCATTGCACAATGTACCCAAAGCATATAACATTCCATTTAAATAAACTGAACAACCATTGTTACTGAAATTTAAATAGAATCCAGCTTTATTAAGACTATAAATGAACATTACATTTTTACTTATAGTAGGTATATAAAGTTTTTTTCCAATTCTAATACAAGCTTACTAGCGAGCGTTAATGCATATATGCCTACAGCTAATGCTGTAACTTTTCCTCTATTTCCCACTTGCAGATTTGACTATTCTTGTTGAGTTGTCTACTATTCTTGAGGCCCTGCATGTCAATACAAATGTGTTAGCCATAACTGGTATCTAATACCTATATGTTGTTATAAGAAATAGTATAAATATCACTAACGTAAATACCTAAAGTAGATGGGGCATTAGACACCTTCTTCTGCTTTAGGGACTCCAGATAGGCCTTGCAGTTTCTCTTCCAGTGTCCATCCTTGCCACAGTGGAAGGAAGTTCCCTTTAAGGAAGTCTTCTTTGCTTTCTTGACACCTCCCTTAGGCCTTGCGGACTTCGTCTTCTTTTGGATCTTTTTCTTCAAACTAGAAAAGTCCATTAGCATCATAACCTTGTCCTTATAGACAGATGACTCAATTGTCATGAGCATGTTGACCAGCTTAGGAATTGTGCTGGATATATTATTCATCTGATAGTTAAGCACAAATTGTGAGTAACTATCAGTTAAACCCATTATAATTAAGTCAATACTTAATTTATGATCCAAAACAAAACCCAAGGAGGCCAACCATCTTTAGTGTGTACTACGCTGGACATGTCCCTTCAACCATCTTGGAGCAGAAGAGCAATCGTGAAGTCTTAAACCCTTCAGAACTTGCTTGCTCATGAAAGAGCTCCCTAAGATGATAGACTATGGTATGAGCATCTATAGCCTCGTTATGCTTTTACAGCTCTAGTGACATAGTGGCTAGCATAATACAACTAGCCTCGCTATCATTAAGAAGCTTCCTATATGCCCTCTGACCTTCATCAGAGGCATCAATAAGTAAGTGGTTCTTCTAAGACATAACTAAGCTTCTTGGACTTAATAACTCTTCTCAAGTTTTTGAGCCAATCAAGGAAGTTTGGTCCATTAAACTTGTTAGCTCCCATTAATGATCTTAGATTCACACTAGTACTTATGGCATTGACTCAGGCAATAGCAACCTTTCGTCAAAGAGAGAAAAATTAGAATGCACTTAAATGCATGTCTATAAGGACTTTAATAACACACATTATGGCTCCCACTATTTTTCACGAATTCATAACCCTTAATATAAATCTGAGAGCACTTGTAGAGAAATTCTCCTAGTGGGTTGATATTTAGTATCCCTAAGAATGACCTCGGGTTTGCCCAATAAGCCACCTTAGTTCAACTAGTAGGTATTGATCATACCAATTGCATCTCCAATGCAATTATCAAATCTAGTGTTATCAACTATTGATGTATGCACACTCATTGGGATATCAACTCTTGACACATGTACAATACCCAACTTCACCTCTATCCATATTGATCTTGGGTTTGCCCAACAAACCAATGCTTCAAGTTAAAATCGACCCATTAATTTGAAAATCCTATTTCTATAGTTTGAACATATCAGTGTAAATTAGGCTTGGGTTTGCCCAACAACCCTAACTTTAAAAGGACTCTGGTTCTTGCCATATTAAAGGAAGGTGTCAGTTTTGATATTCTAAGTGATGGGTTTGACTAAGGTCTCATCTAACTTAGATGGTCTTATACATATAACTCATATAT
>JAOQMP010075712.1:0-19623 GCA_027563575.1 Erythroxylum pedicellare | reverse complement strand
CTAATAATCACATTGGATCACATACACTTAATCAATCATTTCACATTTTACATTCAACACATTATAATCATTCATATCATGCACATGCAGTGCACATGAGACCTACTTTCTACTTGTTACTTTGTTGTGACCGATAGCCTAAATTGTCCCATATCTATTGTAGATACTAGGCTTATTGATAACTGTCCTGTATCTGTTGGAGATATCGGGCTCATTGATAATTGTCCAGTATTCATTGGAGATACCGGGCTCACTTTACATAGTGAGCCTTTGTCTCTTAATCACTTTCTGAGCTCTAAGCTCTTTTTCACACTCTGAGCTCTAAGCTCTTTTTTGGTGGCTACTCCAGTCACAACTTCCTTTATCTTTCATGCATTCATGAAATGAAATGCATCAATCACATTTGCATATTCTCATTCAATCAAATTCGCATATCATCGGATCTTAGTCCGACATTCAACATTACAGTTCAGAATCACATTTTCATTCATATGCAAATGCACATTCAGAACACATTTATCATCGAACTGTGGTCCAACATTTAACAATCAATTTATATACACCTATTTCAATCAAATTCACATACAAGTAGCACTTCAATATCCCATTTCATATATCATAATCATCGGACCTTCATTGTTCCAAATTCAACAATCAAATCACATTCATAATCATATAAACAAACAAACAATAAAGTAAATCAATCTAGGTTTACTCACAGTACACTTCATATTAGCATTAGCTTCTATGACCTGGAAACGTATGAATGCCGATGTTTATCCTGCACATCAAAATTATGCAATACACACATTGTACCCACACATTGATAACTTTGAACAATTATAAGCATTTATTTATGTACAAATGTATATGCCGACTAAGTATAATTCATGTTCTTGACAATCCCGGATATATTATCAAATTTCATATCTTATCCACATTCCCATTTTATAACTCAATTACTCGTCATTTCATTTTTAGCATTATTTTCTCTCATAAAATCAAATTCTCATTCACTTTAACTTTAACTTGGTACTCATTACTCATTTCCTTTGAATCATAACCACAATCATATGAACCCTCCATCTCCATTATGCACATGTCCTTGGAACTTTAATACCAAAAATTCATTCACTATTGTTGTTCTAACATTATATGATCATACAATATCCAAACTTTCATTCTTTCTTATAAATTCTCCAAAATTCTAGAGCTTTGGGTCTATTTTCCATGATCAATTAGATAATGAAAATGAGGCAATTTGTCAAAAATTTATTCTAATAACATGTTTCCTATTTTCTTAAGTTTCTAATAACACTAATATCATTCAATTTGGTTCAATATTGCAAAAGTTATACTCCAAACAATTTGGACCATTCCATAACTGTAATAGTATTCTATACCCAACTTCAAGTCAGATTCTGGAACAAGGAAGTCAGAATTGTAATTTGACCTCTTCATAACAATTGTATTCCTATGTCTCTATTTTAATATGAATTAAGAAATAATTCCATTTGGATAACTACGTAAGAATTTATGCCTAAAATACCGAAGCATGTTTAGTAAAAATACTCCAGTTATCATTTTCTAGAAGTCCTCATCAATTCCGTCCCAACTTCATCAATTAGTCTCTCTAGTATGATATCATATGGTTATAATTTTTGGTGTATATGCATATCAATGTGTTATGAGTCCAATGGTTTAAGTCTCATGTCATTTGGAGGTCAGGAGAAGAAGTTATGACCAAAAGAGTGAAGAATGCTCACATCAGTCCACTTCAACAAGCATTTAATGTCACGATTGTGCATAAGCACGATCGTGAGATTCAAGCTGGATCAGAAAAGTCACAATTGTGCTTGTGCAATATCATGCTTTTCCAGAATTCTCCAAAAAGTCACGATCATGCAACCCCTCTTTTTCTTCTCCAAATTCAAGTACTACAGAGTCTCTTCTTCTCCAAAATAGACCTTCGGGTCAAATTTTCATGGCAATTTTGACAAGGAAAATGAAGGATATAGGTAAAATACTCTACTAAGAAGTTGTTCCTTTATCTCTTAAGTATCCAATGAAACCAATTTCATGAAATTTAGTTTGATATTTTGAACATTATGCTAAAAACACTACAGACTATTCCAAACCACGAAAGATTCCACAAACTCAACTTCGAGCTATATTTTTAAACTCTTAGAGAAATAATCAATTTTGATTCCTACATGAAAAATATATCCATACGTCTTTAGTTTAATATGAACTTAAAATCATCCAATTGGATGTCTACAAGCCAAGATATGGCAAAACTATAGATGCATGTTCAGTGGAAACACTACATCTGTATATGTCCAGGACACTTCAACAATGTTCATCTCTAACTCTAATTCATCTCTACATCATAAAACACCTCTTTTGCTTAGTCTATCTCTTCTAGCTTATTTCTTCAATATTTTCTCTTTATTTCTACTTCTATTATGACTAAACTCAAACACAAACAAATCACAAATCCATAATTAAACATAAGCATCAAAAACATAATCTATTCATGCATATCCTTCATATTTTTCTGCATTTCTTCTTTCATTTTTCTACTCTTCTTATGCACATTTTCATTGATCTTTCAAACTCAAAAATTATTTCATCTCTATCTTAAGACATCTTGATCATCAAATATTCGAAAACCACAAATCCATATTTTCATCTTAAACCCACGGTGTTTATGAAAAAAAACCATTTTCTCACGATCATGTAATGACAAATAAATCACCAAATTTCATTCATATTTCTACCACTCATAAGGATTAACAAGATACTTACTTGTTAAAACTCCAAAATCTTCAAAATCTCAAGGAGCCCTAACTCTTTTTACATCCACGTACATAATCTTGAAGGTGGCATAGGGGTAGGTATTTTAATGACAATGAAGGAGGTAACAAAAATAAATAACAAGTGAAATGAAAGCCAAATTTGTGTGGTAAGGGTAAGACAATTTCTGGAAACTAAAGTAAGATTTGCGTGGTAAGGGCAAGACAATTTCTCGAAATAATGAAGTTTTCAAAAGATGAAGAAGTCAAGAAGAAGAAGAAGAATAAGACAAAGTTAAAACTATTAGTTTGGTCTTTCAAGTTAAAAAGGATAGTCGGTTTAAAATTTGGACACTTGTCCAATTTCTAAGGCTTTAACTAGTTTCTCCCTTAACTAGTTAAATCATCTCCAATTTTTTTGATACAATTGTCTCCAAATTTTCAAAGTCATTTTCTCACAAATTCTAAAATCATCTCCAAAATTTATTTAATATTATTTAACTCATTTCTATTTCCATTTATCAATTTACTCGCCAAACGACATTTTTTCTAGTCTAAAAATATTCAACATTTTCAGAATTTATTCCTAAAATTCACCAAAAATTTAAAATCACTAAACACACTTTCCAATTAAATTTTTAGTACACATCAACCACAATTCTCAATAAAATCACCTTTTACATATAAGTTAATTATACCCAGAATGTCAATGAATGCATGTACAATCATTTGAATGTGAGCAAAAATTCAAATGCACGTACATGTATGCTAATAATATGCATGAGCATGAAAATGCAGTTTTCTTAATCTCTCATTGATGTCACATGTACCGTATTTTTGGGTTCTAACTCTTAATATGGGAACGGGATGTTACAGGCACTTACCAAGAATTAATGGGTAATGAGCTCATTAAACATCAAGAGACAAATTCCTTGGTGGAGCTGAACCATAATACTAGAATTGATGTGGTGGCTAACATAGAGCTCCCTCCTATAGATACCCAAATGACCCCTATGAGACTACTTGATAAAGATTCTAAAATAGTCCCTAACCAGACCATAGCTACAGAGCAACAAGGTACTCCTCCTAGTACTCCACTAGTTCCTAACCAAAACACATTCGTTATATATGTCTCCAACACTTTTGATGAAGTCATCAACGCTCCCAATATAGCTGCATCTCATGAGGATGTAGTTACTCCTCCCTCTCCTAGTACCCCCATTGGGTCTTAAGTTTGCTACTTCTATTGTAGATGACTTCACTCCCTTAAAGGAAGTCACTGGCACTCCCAATGCAGAAACATCACTCAAAAATGTTGATATGTCTCTTATTGGGACCTCTTACTCACGAGTCACATGCTCGACATCCTAAGTGACATCTGAACATGCATCTCACAAGGGTGACGTGCCCATACTAGTCAAACATAAAAAACAATGTCATTTCTCCTATTTCAGAATAGATTTTGGGAAACCTTAAACAATAATTACAAATTGACTTCTTTAGAAATTTTGTTCCCATTGTCTTAAGTTTCTAATGACACTAAAATCATTCAATTTGGGTCAAAAATTTGAAAGTTATAGCCTAACGTTTTCAGGCTGTTATTAAGTTTAAATAGTACACCATACTCAATCCCATCTAGAAATTGAAAGTCTTAGAGACTGAATTAAAAATCAATTTCTTTATAAGATTTGTATCTCTATGTCTCTAGTTTATTTAGAAATAATAATCATCTCATTTGTAACTCCATAGATCAAGATATCATCTAAATACTGAAATATGTTCAGTGAAGTACTCAATTCATATTCTTCCAACCGATACCCTTATCTTTGATTCAATCAATATTTTTTGAATCAATACCAAAAGCCATAAGTTTTTATGGAGAGATGGAGAAATATGTTAAGAATCCATTGGTTCAACAATTAGGTCATTTGAACGTCAGACGACAAACTTATGGTCAAAAGAGTAGAATATGTTCAGGTTTTAGGGGGAAGTCGTAGGTTACAATCATGACGCAACCTTCGGGAACGCGGACACAATAATCGTGAGTTTCGCCTAAGTCCGCAGAGTAGCGATCACAATCATGACTTCTCCCTTCCTACTTTTCTTCTTTCGACCTGTATTGCTAAAAAAGGCATAACTTTCATTAGAAATATCCGATTAAGGTTATTCAAGAATCGTTTCGAAGAGGACTTCTAGACTTACAACTTTTGTGAAGACCCCGAAAAGATATTTTAACTACAAAAGGGCTAAAAGTTCAAATCAATGTAACTATCTTAAATGTCCATCCTATGCAACATCAAAAACTTTTAATGATCAAATCTCTCAACTCCGATATCCAAAAATTTCATAATATATAGCGTTGGAAAGCTAGAAAGATAAACTACAATTTCGGAACAGATAACTTTGTCTAATTTAGCCTATATTAATATAGTATTTCCCCTAAATTCGGAACACACATTCATACCCCTATGGAAAACTTGAAAGTGAAATGAACAATTTGGAATTATCATCAACAAAACATAACCATACTTCATTAACATCAAAAGATAAGGGTTTTAAAAAGCTTTAATGGGCATTTCAATCTACAATACATCAATATCTCAAAATCTCAAAATACAAGAGATACTTGAACAATAATTTGATCAAAATGCAACTAAAGCCTTTTGTTACAAAACTAGCTTAAAATATAAAAGTATACATAATCAGAGTGATGCCTTGAACCTTGGTTACTCGATCTCATGATCTTCATCTGAAGATGAGACGAAAATCGAGTGGGTGAGCTTAACGTTCGTGGATAATAATTCTATATCCAGTTACAAGCAAAACCATTGAAATACTTATTTCGATTGCAATAAAAATTCACATTCAATCACAAAGCACATATTTCTCAAATTCTCTACCAAATTCTCAATAATGCAAATCAGGTATGCACCAATCTTATCAACATATCATGAGCACATAAGCACATCAAAATGGTTTGGAAGGTCTATAAACAGAACAAACTAACACATTTCTATGAAATGGGTCTGTGTAGTCTTGAACAGAATGAACTAACACAATCTCACGTAGTGGTTTTGTGTAATCGTAAACATGAGGGACTCTATGAAGGAGCTCCATGCCACTAACGAGTAGGTGGGAGAAGTCTTTAGTCCAAGTGCACTTGAAATACAAAATGGACCAAACCAAACCCACATAACATATATTTCATAACTTGTAAACTTGTTGCCCAAAATGGGATATTTTCGAAACTTGATTTTTCAAACATAACATCTTTACAAAAATCATTTGCACAATCTTTTCATAATTCATGAACACAATATGCTTATACCAAACACATAACACTTTCTCAAAGCATTCAAAGAGTTATAAAGTACGTTCATCAAATAGTTGAAATCATTTATTTCCATCATTTAAAAGAAAACATTAATGGACTATTACTTAATTATAAAACTGTAACCCACCTTGAAATCCTTGCTTATGAAATTTGGTTTAAGGATGTCTTTCCTCTTGCTCCTCTTGCCTCTTTTGATCCCCTTCTTGATTTTCGTTAACAATAACAAAATTCCAATTAAATAGGAATTCTAATTTAAGAACCTTAAGAAAATAAATTCACTAAATTAATCCCAGAATACTTAAACTCATACATTTCCTAAGCTTTATAAACTAAAACCCTTCCATATATCCAAAGTATAAAAATCAAATTTACCTTCAATCTTCACCAATTTATGAGATTGTTGGATTTAAAGAAAGCTCTTCCCTTCCTCTTTCTTTTTCACTTCTTGAGCAACCTCAAACTCTCTCTTTAAGACTAAGAAAAGATGAAACCTAGCTTAAAACTCTATTCTTTTCTCTACTTCAACGAAACCTCTCTTGCTCACTTTTTGTTTTCATATTTCACTTCTTCTTTCTCTGTTATTTTTGTTTTTCTCTTCTTTAGGAAGAAGGCAACATTTCTTCATTTCCATTTTACCCTTAATGAATGAGAAAACTCCACCCTGTCCTTCCTTTAATGCTTTAGTGTTTTTAACCTTAAGTGGCTTGCCAATTTTACCCTTAATACATTCTTATAATATTAATATTTTAATTCCATCAATCCATGTAATAAATCCTCCTAAATTTGACATAATAATTAAACTCCAATTAAAATGTTTTATCTAGCAAGACCACGAAATTTATTTAGATCATGCTTAGTAAAATAAATATAAAAAAAATTGGGGCCCATCATTTCTTCCCCTTTTAAAAGAATTTCGTCTTTAAAATTATTACCTGAGTCATCGAAGAGGTGTGGATACTTCTCCTTCATGGCTTCCTAGGGCTCCCACATGGTCTCTTCTACAGAATGGTTTCTCCACAGGACTTTTACTAGTTGAACCGCCTTGTTCCTATGAACCGTTTCTTTAGTGTCCAAAATCTCCACTGAAATGTCCTTATAACTCAAATCATCTCTCAACTTAACCTCAGTGGTCTGAATGATATGAGAGGGTTCTGATCTATATCTTCTCAACATGGAAACATGAAAGACATCATGAATCTATGATAATTCCGGTGGCAGCGCCAACCTATAGACTAATGGTCCAATCCTCTCAAGAATTTCATAAAGACCCACATATCTTGGGCTTAACTTTCCCTTCTTGCTAAGTCTCATGAATCCTTTCCAAGGAGATGTCTTAAGGAAGACTTTCTCACCAACTTCATACTCCATTTCCTTTCGATGTGCATTAGTATAGCTTTTCATTCTATCCTGAGCCGTTTTAAGCCTTTGTTTAACTAACTTGACCTTGTCGACTATCATCTGAATCAATTCTAGTCATATTAGTTTCCTTTCTCCTTCTTCATCTCATCATACAGGAGTTCTACATCTCCTCCCATATAGTGCTTCATAAGGAGCCATCTGAATGCTTAAATGGTATGAATTATTGTAAGCAAATTCAACTAATGGCAAATGCTCGTCCTAAGCTCATTTGAAATCCATTACATATGCCCTAGGCAATCCCTCAAGGGTCCGAGTTGTCCTCTCAGATTGACCATCTGTCTAGGGGTGAAAAATAGTGCTAAAATTTAACTTGGTTCCTAAAGCCTCTTATAAGCTTCCCCAAAATCTCGAAGTAAACAAAGAAACTCTGTCAAAACCTATAGAGTCGGGAATTATATGTAGTCTCACTATCTCATCAATATACTTCTTTGCTAGCATATACAGAGAATCAATTTGTTTAATTAATAGAAAATGGGCTGACTTTGTCAAATGATTAACAATAACCCATATGGCATCATGCTTCCTACTAGTCTTGGGCAAACCCATAAAAAAATCCATAGTTACTCTTTGCCACTTCCACTCAGAAATGAACAATGGCCTTAACTTTCCTGAAGGTGCCTGGTGTTCATCCTTAACTTGCTAACACACTAGACACTTACTTGCATATTCTGCTATATCCTTTTTCATGCCTTTCCACTAGAAATGCTCTCTCAAATCCCTCTATATCTTGGTGCTACCTGGGTGCATGGCATAAGGAGCATTGTGTGCCTCATCTAGTATCTCATCCTTCACCTCCTTGACATTCGGAATACAAATTCTTCTTCCTATAACCATGAGTCCATCATCCCTCACTACCACTTTAGACTTCTTACCATTCTGAATTTCTTCTTGGAGCTTGCTTAATTCTTCATCCTGTGCTTGTAACTCCCAAACCTCTCTCTAAGTATCGGTCTCACTCTGAAAGTAGCAACAATACACTCAGGTTCATCCTATTTCAAACTTATTCTAAGCCTAGCCATCTCTTCCAATAACGGCAGATAAACTATCTAAATGTGGGCTATTAAGGATTTCTTACTCAAAGCATCTGCCATTACATTTTCCTTCCCTGGATGATACTCAATCAGCGGGTCATAATCCTTGAGCAACTCTAACCACCTTCTCTATCTCAAATTTAATTTTTTCTAGCTCAATAAATACTTGAGACTTTTATGATCAGTAAAAATCCTTGTCTGACCCCATACAGATAATGTCTCCATATTTTCAAGGAAAAGATTACTGCTGCTAATTCCAGATCATGGGTTGGGTAATTTAGTTCATAAGGCTTTAGCTGCCGCGAGGCATATGCTATTACCTTGTCTCCTTACATCAATACACAACCCAAACCCTTTCTTGAAGCATCACTATACACTGTATAACCTTCATCTCGAGTAGGTAAAATCAAAACTGGAGCACTTGTTAATCTGCGCTTGAGCACCTCAAAGCTCTTCTGGCATTCATCACTCCAAAATAAATTTCTAATTCTTCCTCAGTAACTTGGTCATCGGAGCAGCTATCATAGAGAATCCTTCCACAAATCTCCTATAATAACCTTCCAGACCTAGAAAACTCCTCACTTTTGTCACTGTCTTGGGTGCATGCCACTTCACCACTGCTTCAATCTTCCTCGGATCAATATGTACCCCATCTTTCGAAATTACATGTTTGAGGAATACTACCTTATGAAGTCAAAACTCATACTTGCTGAACTTAGCATAAAGCTCCTTCCCCCTCGGTGTTTGTAATACTATTCTGAGATGTTCCTCTTCACTCTTGGAATAAACCAGAATGTCATTGATAAACACTTTGACAAACTGATCCAAATACTCCTTGAAAACCCTAATCATGAGATCCATAAAAACAGCTAAAGCATTGGTCAATCCAAAAGGCATGACTAAAAACTTATAATGTCCATACCATGTCCTAAATGCTGTCTTGCTTACATCAGACTCCCTGATTCTGAGCTGATGATAACCAGACCTGAGATCAATCTTTGAAAATACCTTTGCTCCCTACAGCTAGTCAAACAAATCATTTATTCAGGGCAAAGGTTACTTGTTTTTAATGGTCACCTTGTTGAGTCTCCGGTAACCAATACACATCCACCATGTTTCATCCTTCTTCTTAACAACCAAAACTAGCCCTCCCCAAGGTGACGAACTTAGTCTTATGTATCCCTTTTCTAATAGTTCTTCCAACTATTTCTTAAGCTCCTTCAGCTTAGCTGGAGCCATTCTATAAGGTGGTATCAAAATAGGTGCAGTATTAGGACTTAAGTCAATGGCAAACTCGATTTTCCTCACTTGTGGCAAACTAGTTAAGTCTTCTAGAAACACATCAGGAAATTCCCTTACAACCGAAAAATCCTCTAACCTCCCTTCATTCACATCAGTGTCCACAACATGCATCAAGAAGGCTTCACACCCTTTTTTCATCATCCTATCAGCTAACAAAGCTGAAATAATTCTTAGTGATGGTGTTTTCCTGTCCCCTTTGAAAATCACCTTCTCACCATTTCCCAGATCAAATTCGACGTTTGTAAGGCCACAATCCAACTTCGCATGATATTTCTCTATAACATCCATTCCAAGTGTAACATCTAAGCCTTTTAGGTCTAGAGGTAGTAAGTCCACTACCAGTCTAGCACCATCAATAAAGAGCTCACAACTTCTATATACTTGACTTATTATCACATTCCTCCCTAAAGGGGTATTAACAATCAAAGAGTTACCCAAAGGCATCGAATTCACACCATGTAACGCCATGCTTGCAGAAACAAAAGAATGTGTGGAACTAGAATCAATTAGTAAATACACTGTTGAATTAAATAACTGAGCCATACCCATGACAACCTCAAGTGCGGCTGTAGCTTCTTCTCTGATCATGGAAAACACCCTTGCCTGCGCCTTACCCTTGGCCTTCCTAAAGGAATAGCCCTCCTTGTAGCTCCAGAACTGCCCACCTTAGTGACTAACCTAGTTCCCACTATTTCTACTCTCCTTGGGGAGTGCAATTGTGACCCCTCTTACCTCGGTACTTGGGGACAGTCTCTGATCATGTCTCCCTTGTCTTCACATCGAAAACATGCTCCAAGTAACTTGAAGCACTCTCCTTTGTGAAACTTCCCATAATGCTAACATTGATGGTTCATGTACTTGCTCCTCTCCACCTTGCTATTTCCTCCCACAGTTGAGGTTTGCCCTAAAACTACCCTTGATTGCTTATTCTTGGAAGAGGCCCACCTCACTCTGTGTGCGGAAGCTCTTCATACCCTCGTAGGCATTGAAGGAATCATCCCCTTCTTGGAAGACTGCTCCCTATTCTTCCTCTTCTTATTCAGTTCATACTTGATATTCTCCAGCTCCTTAGCTTAGTGTGCAACGTCTACCAACTGTTGGTAGTCACAGAAGTTATGGATCAGCACTTTCTCCTTGATCTCCAAATGAAGCCCTCCTTCAAACTTGCGACACTTGTCCTCCTCATTCGCTATAATGTTGGCTGCATATCGGGAAAGCTAGGTGAACTTCAGCTCAGACTCACTCACATTCATGTCCCTTTGTGTTATATTTAGAAACTCGCTAGCCTTCTCTTGTACATAAACTCTGAAGAGGTACTTCTTCCTGAACACTTCCACAAAGTCTCTCCATAATAACACTGGAGGCATAACCTAACTGTGGGGCACTAATTCCCACTAATGCAGTGCGTCCTCCTGCAGTAAGCTCACTGCATAATCCAGTTTCTCCTCATCAGAGCACTTCATTTGAATCAGGACTTTATCGGTCCTCTTCAACCATGCTTTAGCCTCTTCCAGATTTATCGTACCATTGAAATCTATAGCTCTATAATTACGGAGCTTATCGTACTGCCCACTCCTATCCACTGGAGCTTGCATCAGCCCTTGTGACCTCTAGCTCATGGCATAAGTGAAAGCCTGAGTAAAGGCCTGAAAGAACCACGAATCTATGGGGTTTACTTTAGGCATCAGTGGAGGCGATGGAGGCACTTCCTATTGCATACTAGGTGCCTCAAAATCCAGATCAGAATGTGTCCCCACATCTTATGGGACATAAGATTTATCCATGCTCCCTTGGCAAGAGTGAGATCGAGTCATAACTCCTCGAGTTCTCTTTTGAGGCGACATTGTCACTCTTTCAATATAAAACCATTGAAAACCTTTAGTTCATGCAAAACAATTTTCAAAGTATGCAAAACAATTCAAATCATATAAAACAATTTCAAATCATGTGAAACAATTTAAAACAATACAAGTTATTCATTTAAAATAATAAATATTCATTTCATGTCTTAAACTACCCATTTCATGCGTAAGCTACTCCTAGACCTAGTCCTACACCTGGACCAAAACATAGTCGCTTTGATACCATAAGTGTTGGGACCCCGCTCTCAAGAGTTACGTTCCTGACATCTTAAGTGATATCTGAATGCGCATCTCACAAGGGTGACATGCCCACACCAGTCAAACATCAAAAATAATCTCATTTCTCCTATTTCAGAACAAATTTTGGGAAACTTCAAACCATAATTACAAATTGAATTCTTCAAGAAATTTGTTCCCTATTGTCTTAAGTTTCTAATGACACCAAAAATCATTCAATTTAGTTCATAAATTTGAAAGTTATAGCCCAAACGTTTTCGTATTGTTATTAAGCTGAAACAGTACACTGTACTCAATCCCATCCAGAAATTGAAAGTTTTAGAGACTGAATTAAAATTCAATTTCTTTAGAGTATTTGTATCTTTATATCTATAGTTTATTCGAAAACAATAATCATCTCATTTGGAACTCTATAGATCATGATATCATCTAAATATCAAAGTATATTCTGTGAAATACCCAATTCATACTCTTCCAACCGATAACCTTACTTTCATTTGATCAATCTTTTTTTAATCAATACCCAAAGCAATAATTTTTTTATTGACAGATGGAAAAATGTTTTAGGAATCCATTGGTTCAAAAATCAGTTCATTTGAAGGTCGGACGACAAAGTTATGGTCAAAAGAGTGAAATATGTTCAGGTTTAAAGGGGAGCTGTGGGTCGAGATCGTGACGCGACCTGTGTGAGCATGAGTGCAGCCATGATGATCTCCAATCTTCACGATTGTGACTTTCACTCAAGTACACAGAGTTGCAATCGAGATCACAACTTCTCCCTTCCTGTTTTTCTTCTTCCGATCCATATTGGTAAAAAAAGCATAACTTTCACTAGAAATATTGGATTAAGGTTATTAAAAGACCGTTATGAAGAGGACCTCAAGATATACAACTCTTATGAAGACCCCAAAAAGATATTTTACCTCCAAATGGGTTAAAATTTCAAATCAATGCAGCTATCCCAAATGTCCATCCTATGCAACATCACAAACTTTTAATGATCATATCTCTCAACTTCAATGTCCAAAAATTTCATACTATATAGTGTTGGAAAGTTAGAAAGACAAAATACAACTTCCAAGCAAACAATTTTGTCCAATTTAGCCTAGATTAATACAGTATTTCCCCTTAATTCTGAACGTACATTCATACCCCTATGGAAAACTTGAAAGCGAAATGAACAATTTGGAAATGTCATCGATAAAACACAATCATACTTTATTAACATCAAAAGATAAGGGTTTTGCAAAGCTTTAATAAGCATTTCAAGCCACACTACATCAATATCTCAAAATCCCAAAATACAAGAGATACATGAATAATAATTTGCTCAAAATGCAACTAAAGCCTTTTGTTACAAAACTAACTTAAAATACAAAAGTATACATAATCAGAGTGATGCCTTGACCCTTGATTACTCGATCTCATCCTCTACTTGAAGATGAGACGGAAATGGAGAGGGTGAGCTTAAAGTTCGTGGGTAACAATTTTATAACCAGTTACAAGCAAAACCATTGAAATACTTATGTTCATTGCAATAAAAATTCACATTGAATCACAGAGCACATATTTCTCAAATTCTCAACCAAATTCTTAATAATGCAAATCAGGTATGCACCAATCTTGTCAACATATCATGAGCACACAAGCACATCAAAATGGTTTGGAAGGTCCATAAATAGAACGAACTAACACATTTCCATGAAATGGGCCTATGTAGTCATGAATAGAACGAGCTAACACAATCCCACATAGTGGTTTTGTGTAGTCGTAAACATGAGGGAGTCCATGAAGGAGCTCTATGCCACTAACGGGCAAGTAGGAGAGCCT
This sequence comes from Erythroxylum pedicellare, assembly GCA_027563575.1. NCBI lineage: Eukaryota > Viridiplantae > Streptophyta > Magnoliopsida > Malpighiales > Erythroxylaceae > Erythroxylum > Erythroxylum pedicellare. Next base: position 5,813 of record JAOQMP010075712.1, on the reverse strand, counting down.
TTTAGTCGAAGTGTGCTTGACATATAGAATGGACCAAACCAAACCTACGTAACATGTATTTCATAACTTGTAAACTTGTTGCCCAAAATGGTAATTTTTCGAAACTTGATTTTTCAAACATGGCATCTTTTCAAAAATCATTTGCTCAATCTTTTCATAATTCATGAACACAATATGCTCATACCAAACACATAACACTTTCTCAAAGCATTCAAAGAGTCATAAAGTATGTTTATGAAATAGTTGACATTATTTATTTCCATCATTTGAAAGAAAACATTAATGACCTATTACTTAATTATAAAACTGTAACCCACCTTGAAATCCTTGCTTATAAACTTGCTCAAAGATGTCTCTCCTCTTTCTCCTCTTTCCTCTCTTAATTTCCTTAAATAATGATAAAACATTCCATTCAGTTTGGATCAGTATCGGAAAGTTATACCTCAAACATTTTCGGACTGTTCTTATGCTGAAACTATATTTTGTGCTCAAATTCTACCTGAAAATTGAATTTTTAAAGACTGAATTAGAACTTAATTTCGTCAAACAATTTGTATCCCTATGTCTCTAGTTTACTTCAAATTAAAAATCATTCTGTTTGGATAACTACAGAAAAAGTTACGCCTAAAATACCAAAACATGTTTGTGAAGGAAAGTTGACTTTGCTGTGACGAAGTCAGGAGTTCGCCACGGCGAACTTGTCCAAAAACCTCCGAAATTTCCAGGCCTCATCCCATTTTCTAGATTTTTCACATCCAACCTCTACACCTAAGACATCTTATACAAAAATCATCCTTTCTACTTCATTTTCAACTTCATTTCAACTCAATATCATTCATAAATACACCATGATCTTTCTTTGATCATTAACCCAAAAGAGAACATTTGCCTATATCATTCATCAATAACTTTCTACACATATTCAACTTCATTTGAGTTTCATTTGACCATACCCATGAAATTTAAAGCATAACTTATTGAAGGTTCAAATTCTTCAAACTCTTTAAGAGTTCTAAAAACCTTAGCTTCTCTCTTTTCTCTTCTTCTTCCTTTGTCTCCAATGCATCTCTCTTTCTTCTGTCTTCTGACTCACAATTTTTTTATTCTAATTTATACTCTTAATGAATGTGAAAGGTCCACTTTGCCCTTCATTTAAGCCTTACGTCTTTTAAGCTTAAGTGATCTTCCAAAGCTACCCTTGAACATTCTTATTACCTTAGCATTTTATTTCAATTAACCCATGCAATAAATCCTACTAACTTTGACATAATAATTAAACTCTAAATAAAATGATATGTCCAGCAAGACCATAAAATTTATTCAAATCATGCTTAATAAAATAAGCAAAAAAATTTGAGGCCCTACATTTCTCCCCCTCTTAAAAGAATTTTGTCCTTGAAATTATTACTTGAGTCATCGAAGAGGTGTGGGTACTTCACTTTCATGGCTTCCAAGGGCTCCCACGTGGCCTCTTCTACAGAATGATTTCTCCACATGACTTTGACTAGCTAAGTTGTCTTGTTCCTGAGGACCTTTTCCTTGGTGTCGAAAATCTCAATTGGAGTCTCCTCATAAGTCAAAATGTCTCTCAACTGAACCTCAGTGGTCTGAATGATGTGAGACGGATCCGATCTATACCTCCTCAACATGGAAACATGAAAAACATCATGTGTCTGAGACAATTCCTGTGGAAGTGCCAACCTGTTGGTTAGCGGTCCAATCCTCTCAAGAATTTCATAAGGACCCATATATCTTAGGCTCAATTTTCCCTTCTTGCCAAATCTCATTTCTCCTTTCCAAAGAGATGTGTTAAGGAAAACTTTCTCACCAACTTCATACTCCATCTCCTTTTGGTGTGCATTAGCATAGCTCTTCATTCTATTTTGAGTTGCTTTAAGCTGTTGCTTAACTAAATTGACCTTGTCAACTGTCATCTGAAGTAACTCTGGTCCTATTAGTTTCCTTTCTTCTTCTTCATCCTAACAAATTGAAGTTCTACATCTTCTTCTATACAGTGCTTCATAAGGAGCCATCTGAATGCTCGAATAATACGAATTATTGTAAAAAAATTCAATAAATAGAAAATGCTTATCCTAAGCTCCTTTAAAATCCATTACACATGCCCTGAACATTCCCTCAAGGGTCTGAATAGTCCTCTTAGATTGACCATCTGTCTAAGGATGAAAAGTAGTGCTAAAATTCAGCTTGGTTCCTAAAGCTTCTTGCAAACTTTCCTAAAATCTCAAAGTGAACTGAGGGTCCCTATTGGAAACTATAGAATCTGAAATCCTATGTAATCTCACTATCTCATCTATATACTTCTTTGCTAGCACATGTAAAGAATACGTCTATTTAATTGCCAGAAAATGGGCTGACTTTGTCAAATGATCAACAACAACCCATATGGCATCATGCTTCCTATTAGTCTTGGGCAAACCCATCAAAAAATCCATAGTCACCCTTTGCCACTTCCACTCAGGAATGGACAATGGCCTTAACTTTTCTGAGGGTGCCTGGTGTTCATCCTTGACTTACTGAAACACTAGACACTTACTTGCATATTTTGCTACGTCCCTCTTCATGCCTTTCCACCAGAAATGCTCTTTCAAGTCTCTGTATATCCTGGTGCTACCTGGGTGCATGGCATAAGGCGTATTGTGTGCCTTATCTAGTATTTCATCTTTTACTTCCTTAACATTCGGAATACAAAGTCTGTTTCCTACAACCATAAGTCCATCATCCCTCACTACCACTTTGGATTTCTTGCCATTTTGAATTTCTTCCCAAAGCTTGCTCAATTCGCATCTTGTGCTTGTAACTCGTTAACCTTCTCCCTGAGTATCGATCTCACTCTGAAGTTAGCAATGGTACAATCAAGTTCCTCCTATGTCAAACTTATTTTTAGCTTAGCCATCTCCTCCAATAATGGAAAATAAATGGTCTGAATGTGAGCTATAGAAGACTTCCTACTCAAGGCATCTGCCACTACAATTACCTTGCTTAGATGGTATTCAATCAATAGGTCATAATCCTTGAGCAACTCTAACCACCTTCTCTGTCTCAGATTCAACTCCTTTTGACTCAACAAATACTTGAGACTTTTGTGATCTGTAAAAATCCTCGTTTGAACCCTATAGAAATAATATCTCCAAATCTTCAAGGCAAAAATTACTTCTGCTGATTCCAGATTATGTGTCGGATAATTCAACTTATATGGTTTCAGTTGCCACGAGGTATAAGCTATCACTTTGTCTCCTTGCATCAACACACAACCCAAACCCTTTTTTGAAGCATCACTAAACACTGTTGATCAGTGTGTGGTTGAGTCTTTAGATAACTCCCTTATAAACCGAATCAAAAATTTAATTCCAAGGATTGCAATATAGAGTGCAACCCTAGGTCGTCTCACTTAGTCGGAACTTAGAGCAAATGATCTAAGCTAGCCTAATTGTCATGAAATGCAACTAAATTAGTTAAGAGTGGAGTTTTGGATTGTTTTGATTAAAGTAAATGAATTGAACTAAATGAAAGAAAAGTGTATAAAAAGGGTGTTTTTGGATTTTTGGGAAATGAAAAGTGAAAGCTCAAACAATGATCAAATGTGATAAAATCCTCTTAAAAAAGACCTTTGGCTATCATGGTTCAAAACAAATCTTTTAGGAGTGAAATTCACTGAGTTTTCGAATGATAAACCTTAAAGAACTCTTTAAGTGCAGGGTTTTAATTAATGAACTCCATTTCTTAAAACCTTGTTGAATGCATCTTAGTGTATGTAATGGTCAAGTTAATGCAAGTGGTCAATTTGGATTAAGTATAATCTTAATATCAAACACAACTAGGCAGATAAAAAAGAACTAACACAATCACCAAAAAGACATATATGAAACTTCATATATTGAGCATTCAAGTTCTACATAAACAAATCCATAACACAATACATTGTTCAACTCTTGATTAAACTCTAATCAAGAGAAATCTAACTACAAAGCATAAATCCTAACTTAGGGGTTTATAACAATATAGTCAAATATGACAATGTAAAAGTACTCCCTTTTGAAGCCCATCGAACTCAAGCCATCGCTACATCTTCAAGAGGAAATGGTGCTTAGGCAAACATCACTCTGGAGTGCTCACAATTGTAGATACACTGATAACAGCAGCAACCAAATGATGATAGCGACAATGAGAACTTAAAAATGGGTGATGGATGAAGGTCGAGAGTGAGAGATGAAGTGTCTGTGCGTCAAAGTGTCATCTCTCTCTTGTAATGAATATCTGTGAAGTGTTGTCTGTATAACCTAATTTGACATGTTTTTAAATGTTGGGAGTTGCTTGAGGACAAGCAACAATTCAATTAGATTTTCACCAGCTAATGTATTTTATTTCCTCCACCATCTGCCCTATGTAGGAGTCTCCACCAGCCAATGTGTTTTCCTTCTTAAACGTCTCCTTGCTGCAGCTCACTTATAATACTGCCAACTCTCCTATCCTTCACCACGCACACACACCTCTTATGCGTTATTATCTTTTTTTTCTATCAACATAACTTATCTTAAGGCCACCAGCTGCTTCACTTTTTCTACTCTATAATAGCTAAGTGTCAACGTTACTTATCTTTAGCTAGCAGTTGCTTTCTTTTTAGTGGAGCGTCTCCTCCTTGCCTTATGCTTTCAACCACGCACGCCTCTCTTTTTGAATTAATGGAGACTGTTTTGTCTTACTTTGGAGGCTGTCTTTTTTTTTTCATAATTGAAGGTTTTGGTGAATGGAAGTGGCATGAAGGATAGCTGCTGCATGTTGGCATGGAGCGACAATCAAAACAAATGATGGATGATTCTTTTCTAAGCTTCAATGAAGGCTGCTTGCATGAATAAAATGGAGGCTAATTTTTCTTGTAATGGAGGCTGATTTTGTAGTAGGGAATGAGTTGTATATTGGCTGAAATAATTAAAAGGTGGGGGCTAATGTTGATCCTTGGCTGGTCAGAATAGATTTTTCAAGGTCAAAATCGACAGAACATAAAAACTAAATGGTGATGATTTAGGCGCCGAAAACTTATCAGTATATTAGTCTTTGAGTTATCATCAATATGAGACTTGAATAATGGGATTTCACCATATGTGTCAAAAGTTATGATCAAAACATCGTCGAAAGGTCATTTTGGCAATCCAAAATCTGATACAAATTTTGGGAATTTATTTCTCCTAAATTCCTTCTCATAAAAATCTGCAATTGGTCCCAAAAAATCCATCAATGAGTTAAGAATTTAATTATGAAATTTCAAATTTTTTGGATAAACTAATCTTGAAATAAAAATCTTACAACGACTAAAGGTCAAATCTGTCAGAAACCCAAAAACAGTGCAATTCGAGTCTATTTGTTTCGTTTATGCATTTTACGTCAACGAACCTCGAATAATGCTAAAACATGATAAATCAGCCATAGATGAACATAAAATGAATGTAAATGAATTTTAATTAAGTTCTAAACAGCCACTCAAAATGTCCACTAACATTGGGTCGCGGGTTGGGTCAGAACAGTGAGAGATTTTCCTAAATATGTTCGAGTTTTTGACGTTTCGTCGCGGCGACAGGCAAGCTCACCTCGTTGTTGCATGTTTTCTGGATCCTTCGCTACGGCAAACATTTCCTGAAACTTTTGCCTAATTCTTTGTTCTTCTCCATGGTGAACTTTTACTGAAGGTTATGATCTCCTGTTGACGTCAATTGACGTTGACTCCCTTCTCCTTGAGGATCCTACAATCAAAAATAGCAATTTGTAGTATCAATTGTTCTTAGAAAACTTAAGAAATG
>JAOQMP010075668.1:0-19631 GCA_027563575.1 Erythroxylum pedicellare | reverse complement strand
CCTCAATAACTTGGTCATCGGTGCAACTATCATAGAAAATCCTTCAACAAATCTTCTATAATAACCTACTAGACCCAGAAAACTCCTCACCTCTAACTCTGTCTTGGATTCATGCCAATTCACCACGGCTTCAACCTTCCTCGAATCAACATGTACCCCATCCTTTAAAATCACATGTCCAAGGAATAATACCTCATGAAGCTAAAACTCACACTTGCTGAACTTAGCATAAAACTCCCTCTCCTTTAGTGTCTACAATACAATCCTGAGATGCTACTCATGTTCCCGTTCACTCTTAGAATACACCAAAACGTCATCGATAAACACTATAACAAACTGATCTAGATATTCCTTGAAGACCCTATTCATAAGATCCATAAAAGCAACTGGAGTATTGGTCAGTCTAAAAGGCATAACTAAAAATTTGTAATGCCCATACCGTATTCTGAAGGTCGTCTTCTTTACATTAGACTCCCTGATTCTGAGCTGATGATAGCTTGACTTGAGATCAATCTTAAAGAAGACCCTTGCTCCCTGTGACTGGTCAAACAGATCATCAATTCGAGGCAGAGGATACTTGTTCTTAATAGTCACCTTGTTGAGTCTCCGATAATCAATGCACATGGTCCACGTTCCAACCTTCTTCTTAACAAATAGAACCGACACTCCCTATGGTGATGAACTTGGCCTTATGTACCCCTTCTCTAATAATTCTTCCAATTGTTCCTTGAGCTCCTTCAGTTCAGCTGGAGCCATACTATGCGATGGTATAGAAATGGGTGCGATTCTGGGAATTAAGTCGATGGCAAACTCGATTTCCCTTACTGGTGGCAAACCAGATAGATCTTCTAGAAACACGTCTTGAAATTCCCTCATAACTGGAAAATCCTCTAACTCCCCTTCATTCACATCAGTTTCCACAACATGTGCTAAGAAGGCTTCACACCCCTTCCTCATCATCCTGTCTACTAACAAAACCAAAATAATCTTAGGAGATGGTGTCCTTCGGTCCCATCTGAAGATCACCTTCTCATCACTACTAAGAACTCTACCTCTTTAAGGACACAATCTAACTTTGCACAATATTTCTCTATAACATCTATTCCCAGTATCACATCTAGGCCTTTGAACTCGAACGATAGTAAATCTACTACAAATTTAGCACTATCGATAAACAATTCACAATCCTTATGTACTTTACTCATTATCACCTTTCTCCCTAAGGGAGTACTAACAACCAAAGGACTACCCAAAGGCCTCAAATCAACATCATGTAATGTCATGCTTGTAGAAACAAATGAATGCGTGGAGCCAGAATCAATCAACAAATATACTGTAGAGTTAAATAACTGAGCCATACTCGTGACAACTTCTAGTGTGGCTGCAGCTTCCTCTCTAGTCATAGTAAATACCTTGGCCTGAGCCTGACCCCTTAGCCTTCCTGGAGGAATCGCCTTCCTCGTCACTGCAAAACTGCCCAACTCGGTGACTGACCCGACTCCCCCTATTTCTGCTCTTCTTGGACTTTGTAGTTTCGACCCCTCTCGTCTTGTTACTTGGGGACAGTCCCTGACTATGTGTCCCTTCTCTCCACATCAAAAACTTGGTCCAAGTAACTTGAAGCACTCTCCTCTGTGAAGCTTTCGACAATGCTCACAATGAGGGTTCATGTTCCTACTCCTCTCCCCCTCCTATTGCCTCATGTTGTTGAGGCCTACATTGACACTATCCTTGCTTGTTTGTTCTAGGTAAGGCCACTGCTTCCCACTTCACTCTGAGTATGGTGACTCCTTGTACCCCTCTTAGGCATTGGAGCACTCATTCCCTTCTTAGAAGACTGCTCCCTGTGTTTCCTCTTCCTGCTCACTTCATTCTTTATATTCTCTAGTTTCTCAGCCTGAAGTGCGGCATCTAACAACTGCTGGTAGTCACAGAAATTATGGATAAAGACTTTCTCCTTGATCCCTAGATGAAGGCCTCCCTCAAATTTGCAGCACTTGTCCTCTTCATTCATAACAATGTTGGCCGCGTACCATGACAATTGGTTGAACTTTAGCACATACTCACTCATACTAATGTCCCTCTGTGTGAGTTTTAGGAACTTCCTAGCCTTCTCTTAGATATAGAACCTCAAGAAGTACTTCCTTCTAAAAGCTTCCAAACACTCTCCATGACAACACCGGAGGTATATCCTGACTGTGGGGCGCTAATTCTCACCAATTAAGTGCGTCCCCTTGCAGCAAGCTAACTACATATTCCAGCTTCTCCTTATCAAAGAACTTCATCTGAATCAAAACCCTCTCGGTCCTCTTCAACCAGGCTTCTGCTTCTTCCAAATTTATAGGCCCACTAAAATCCACAGCTCCATACTTACGGAGCTTATCATATTGTCCACTTCTATTTATTGAAGTGGGTACCGACACTTGTGACCCTTGGCCCATGACATATGTGAAAGCCTAAACAAAGGCTTGAAGGAACTGAGAGTCCATAGCAGGTATAGGAAGAGGAGGCGGTGGCACTTCATGTTGCATACTAGGTGACTCAGAATCAGGAGCAGGCTGTGTCCCAACATCTTGCGAGACATAGGATTCATCCGTAGTCCCTTGGTGAGAGCTAGATTGAGTCACAGCTCCTCAAAGTCTCTTTCGAGGTGGCATTTTCCACTTCTTTAATTTAAAATCATTGAAAATCTTTAGTTTATACAAAGCAGTTTCAAATTAAGTAAAACAATTCAAATCATATAAAACAATTTCAAATCTTCAATTCAAAATAATGCAAGTTATTCACCTTAAAACAATGCATGCTCATTTTATGTCTTAAACTACCCACTTCATGCCTAGAATACTCTTAAACCTAGTCGCTCTGATACCATAAGTGTTAAGACTACGCCCTCATGGTTCATGTGTCCGACATCCTAAGTGACATTTGAACGCGTGCTCCACAATGGTAGCGATCCCCCACCAGGACAAACATCAAAACAACACCCTTCGCCTATTTCAAGACAGATTTATTTGGAAAAACCTCAATCATATTGCACCTATCTTGAGATGATTAGCAAAACTATCATTTGGGATAATGGATTAATACCATCTTACGACGGTTTGAAAGGAAGACTTTAAGGTCTACATTTTCCATGAAGACCTCGAAGACGGATTCTATCGTCTGAAGGGTCAAACATGGAATAGACAATGGCATCAGACAAATAATGTATAAGAGGAGAAGTTTAGGTCACATAGGCAGAAAGTAGACAGAGCAAAATGATAGACGAATGGTAAAGGTAGACGAAGCTAAAAGACAGACGAAGTGGATAGACAGACGAAGCAGATAGACAGATGAAACAGATAGACAGACAAAGCAGATAGACAACCTAAGACGATATAGATGGTCAACTTCTTTACAGATTATACAACTTTTAAGACGAATGACATCATCATAGACAATGCGTCTTACAGACGATACGTTTTTGCAGATAATGCATCTCTTAAGACGAAGCATCTTTACAGACGATACAACTCTTAAGACGAATGACATCATCATAAATAATATGACGTCATCACGGATGATGCATCTTACAGACGATACATCTTTGCAGATAATGCATCTCTTAAGACAAAGCGTCTTTACAGACGATACAACTCTTAAGAAGAATGACATCATCATAGACGATATGATGTTATCACAAATGATGCGTCTTACAGATGATACGTCTTTACAGACGATGCATCTCTTAAGATGAATTACGTTATTATAGACGATATGACGTCATTACAGACAATACTTATTTATAAATGATACTAATGCATACTCCTAAGTATCTCCCTTTTAAGGACCATAACTTACGACCCAGAAGTCTGAAAAATCTATACTATATACTTTCAGAAAGCTAAAAGAGAGACCTACAAACTTTCTAAAAGGCATATTTGCCTATATCAGCTTGGATTAATTTATACCTTCCCTTAAAGTCCGAACATGAACTTTTCTCTTATGCAAACTTAAAAATGCAATGTAAAAACTTAAAAGAGAGTCATGATAAAAAATGCAATTATATTCCAGTTGCATCAAAAGATAAGAGTCTTACAAAGCTTTAGTGGGCATTTTGAGCCACAAATACATTAATATCTTAAAGTTCCAAATACAGGAGGTACATTATCCATGATTTGCTCAAAATACAACTAAAGCCTCTCTTTACAAAATTTGCTTCAAATACAAAATATACAAAAATTAAAGTGATGCCTTGACCCTTATCTACTCGATATCTTGCTCATCACCTAGATGTGGGGGAGGAAAAGGGGGTGAGCTTAAGCCCGTGGGTAACAATTTATAATTGGTAATAAGCAAAACAATTTATGAAGTCCTTTCTAATGTAGAAATTTATATTATTGCAAAATTATGTATGCATCACTTTTATCAATTTATCATAAGCATATAAGTATGCATCACTTTTGTCACATTAGAATGCTAATTAACTCTAACACAATTTAATCTAGCAAAACCACAAAATTAATTTAATCATGCTTATTCATAAAAAAAAAATTCTAGGGGCCAACAACATAGATGCACTTCAAATTAAGAAATCCATCATTCAACTTACTATAAAATAAACATAAAACATAAAAATAATAAAGCAGTATAACAAATTAAGAACAACCTAACTACATATAAAATGTTAATTTTTAAGTCACTAACTTGACCATTTAAATGCCATTATTTTATCCAACTAACGTCTTATGCATGATCACATCAGGACTTATGCTTTTTATGTCCAAAACTTTTCATCCCATGACTTCCATTTTCTTTCTAAATATATCCACCACTCTTTTTCTCATTCCCTATCAATGTTCAACTCTAGAAAGGAGGTTTCCTAATGGAGGATGGCATAGATGCTTCTGTTCTCACTAAGATCTCATGCTTCAATTGAGCATCTAACTCCTTCTTTTCTCATTCTCCTTCATCTTCAACTTTCCCAACACTCAATTCTTATTTATATCACTCCTCCAGTTCTTTTATACATTCATCTACTATATCAATTCATTCGAATTCATTAGTACTTTATTCATATTAAATTCAACTTATTCCTTGCCAATTTGAAGTATAATTTTCCCTTTATAAAAATCCATTAAAGCTCTTCCCCTATTAATAAACATTTTATTAGGAATTAATGGACATGTTCGATCCTCTTCAAAATCCGGCTCTATGAAATCCATTAGAATAATAAACTTTTCCACTTTAATTAGCATATCTTCCACTATGCTAAATTATTTCTTTATGGATTGAATCGCTAACTGGATTAACATAGAAGTTGGCTTCATATCTCCTTACCCTAATTTTTTGAAAATTGACAAAGTCTAAGATTAATACTTTCACCTAAGTTACATAAACATTTAGCAATTGTAAATCCCTAACTATACTAGATGTAGTGAAACTCCCTGGGTTCAATTTTTAAGGCATATTGCTTCCTAAAACCCTCCTCAGTTAAGAAATTGTTAAATCTAAAAGGCCTCCATCTTCTCTCCTTGGTGAAAATTTTTTATATTGATGATAAGGTTATGATCAAATATCTGGGGACTCTCAAAGATCGCTAAATTTTTTGGGAATATATCCATTCAATCTCTATTTATAAAGGCTCTATCTAACTTCTTTCGTAATCTGTATTTGGAAGTTTATTTATTACTCTATAAGAATAAGCTTTCCTTATACCTTAAGTAAATGGCTCCCATCTTCTAGATACATTCTCTGAGATCATTTGAGAAAATTCTTAGACTAGTATTCCTTTCAACATCATTTCTATACATATTTCTATTAAGATAACATATGATCATCCACATCCCTTTGATTGATAGCTGGAGACTTGATAGGTTATTCACAATTCTCTTCTTTGGAAGCAAAAATTTGAGGCACAAAAAAAGGTGATTTGCACCTTTTACTTCTTTTTAATAAACCAAATGGTAGTATGTATTAGTTGATCAATAGTCTCTAGCTAGTTCACTTTGACTTGCTTGGATCAAAAGCCAATAATGCAACCATAACGGTGGTGTTGGTGGTTTGACCAAAAAAATAACATTATTTTCCTAGGATCCTTAGCTAGGAGATATTTTCTTGAGTTCAATTTATTTCTATTAATCCTATAATAGCTGGTTTTACATTATAGACAAAATCTTTTAGAGCTAATTATTTTTTGTGGAAATTAATTCCCCTAATATTCTAGGATATTATTCATATAAAGTTTGGTTTTTGACCTTGGATCCCTTACTTATATTCTTCCTCTCGTTTTGCCATCATTTTAGAATTCCTAATTCTCATGGTATTTTGGGAAAAGAAAAACTTTTAGAATCTTCTATAATTGTGGCACATTGGTGCTCCCTTAAGATTTTTTTAAAGTTCCAAATTTATGGAACTTTAACCTTAAGATGTAGTTTCATTCTCCATTACAAGAATTTCTTCCTTTGGTAACTTCTTACTAGTGCCTATATTAAGAGTGGTCTCCTTATTTTGATTTATATTTTGGTTTTTTTCTTTCGCTATTACATCATTCTATTAGTTAAAGTGCTGGTTTGTATTTGTTAAACATTATCCTGTTATTTCCATATAATCACCTTTAGAAAGCTTTCTCCTTGTGGCCCTATACTATTTAGCTTATTATCTTAATGATGGCTTCTAGTGATAGGAATCTAACACTGATTCCTTGTATAGATAGTCATCTTACCCTAGCCTCATTAAGGGAATAGTGTCAAGCAGTTTTTTATTAAGCTATACATTGATGCATAATTGAGCATAGTCCACTCTCTTCCTCTTTGTGGTTAACTCATCCATGTAAATTGGTTTTATAAGGTAGCTAGTTATTGATCTTAGTCCTTTAGTTGATTAGTATTCTAATCGGATGTTATGTATGTTAACTTAAATAAGGACATTTTATGTAGGATCATCTCTAAATTGATCTCTAGTTTCTAGCCTTATAGAAAAGAGGGAAATTATCGATATGCTAAGGACCATTCTCTAGCACTCTTTTAACCTCAAAGTCTAAGGAGAACTTGAAGAGAACATGGTCTCCTTCTATTAATAACACTTCTTGAAGACCCTTACCCCTCTATGCTTTGTGAGCCTATAATTTAACTAGGGGGAAGGGGGTCTTTTACCTAAAAAAAATACCATAAGTGTTGAGTTCTAGCTTCTGGGTCCTTCTTTTAGTACCTTCAACTCTTGAGAGACTATAATATGACCATTAAAGTTATGCTTGAAGAATCTCTAACTTGTTTCCAACTTAATTTCTTGAATGTTTATTTTAATTTTACTATTATGGAGCTTGAGGTTCCTTCCTTGATTGGTATCTCCATAGTGTTTTTCTTTATCACTATAGGCATGAATGTATTTTCATCTAGCTTATCTTAACTAGATCCAAAAGACTAATATTTATAGATGCAAAATACAAAGCTTCAGGTCTTAATTTTTAGGAATTTAAAATAATTATTGCTTAAAACAATAATTAAAAGAAAATGTAAGAGTTTATTTTAATAGAAGTTCTAAAATTTCCACTAAGTGTAGTTTACACCCAAGTTAGAGAGAGGGTAGATTAAAGGTCAAAGGAGTGGAGGAGAAGAATATCGTACAAGGTTAGAGAGCTTGCTAATGGCTAAAAGGGAAGAGTTTTAGCCAGTGACTGGAGGGTGAGAGGGAAGGTTTGAGGAGGGAGAAGGGAGAAGAGTTAAATACTGACAATGCATTGTAACGCTAATGAAAATAAAATAACTACTACTATAACAATGGTGAGTCTAGGTCAATCCCACAAAGAGTGTGTGTAAAGTTGTTGAAATGAAATTAATTGGTGTTTACGTAAAAGGTTTTGGATTTTTCAAACAAGAAAATAAAATGAAGCTAGATTAATAAAAAAATAAAGGAAAACATGCAAAAAAATGATAAAAGTGGGGAATTCGTAGGGATCTAGTTTTTTGGTTCAATCTCGCCCTATACCCTAATTAAGAATATTTAATTGATTTTTTGTTCTCAAACCTCTCTTATTAACTATTAATCGTGAGTTAATAACTAACCTGAGTTTTTCTTTAGGTTTGGTTTAATTAATGTTAAGATACAATCATTAATTAAACCTAACCATCGAATAACCTAGGATATGATCTCTAGATTTAATTAGGCTGTGGCATTATGATTTAGGAAAATTGATTAATCAAGGTAACAACCACATACAATGTGTCATTGAACCTAGGTTATGTTATCCTTATTGATTATGAATCATTAGTCGCTACACATGAATGTCAACTTAACAATTACAGATTATATTGAAATTCTAGCAATGAGTTTACAAATAAATGATTCAATGAATGCATTAAAATAATCCTTTCACAATACCAAATGGGTTTATACACAATAATCGAACAATAACAAAAATTTGGTTATCCATACACAAAACCCAAATTAATTAAAATAAGATAACATAATTAATTTGTAATGAGAGATAGAAACAACAAAAACAGTGAAATACACTTAACATAGGTTATTAGTGTCGATGTCACCTCCGAGCCTATGTTGGGACTTCTAGCCCTTCATAGGTCTCTCCTAAGAAAATGCTTCAAACCCTACATTATAACCTAGACCCTTCTTGTGCCTCCACTCTTCTATTTTTCTCTCCAACCTCACTACTGTTCTCTTAATGTGACAAATTGATGCTTGGTCCACGTTTACTGTTCACATCTTCACTTAAAGCAGATGCATCTGTTATGTCTAGAAAATGTCTATATTTCACAGACGTTGTCTTGTCTCTGTTTCCTCAGGATGTCAAACATTATTTGCATTGTATTAAACGTATACGTTTTTGTTTAATGTAAACATAGTTTGCGTTTAATGTAAACTTTTCCCAGTTCACTACGCTATCATTTCTTCTTAGCCATTATTGTGCTGCACTGCATTTCATCTTTTACTGCTTGTTCGTGGCTACTGTGTTGTCCATCACATTATAATTTCATGCTTATTTTTGCTGCTATTTTGTGTCCTTACTCCTCCTTGCTATGATGCATATGCTATTGTTTTGGTGATTTATCCTAGCAGCTACCATTTTCTTCTTACCTTGGTGCCTTATGCATTGTCCATTAATTAAATTAATACCTTGTATAGCCATGCAAATCCATGCATAATTTATGCAAAATCCATGCAGCCCACGTCCTTCTTCTTTATGTTTCCATCTTTCTTATCTTTTATTTTTCTTCTTCTTGCTCTATGAAGGCAAGTAAAAATTAATCTTCGAAAAATGGCCAAATATCATGCTTTCAACTCACTTTAGCTCCATCACTTCCGAATTGTGCCTAAAACCACATATGAGCTAAAGTGCATATCTTAAGCAATTTTATGTTATTAATCACTAAGTGTTATGAAATAATAAAACAATTAATTAAGTACATGTTGATTTCCCCCACACTTAGCTTTTAGCTGTCCTTGGGCAAAACATCAAAATTAAGCTCATAGACTCAAAAACAACATTTACTCATTTATGATATTTTCGAAGGATATATAATCATAACAAAGATGAAGGACTTTCAAAAATCATAGCAAGAAGTTAACATTTCAAACTTTTAATCATGATCAATCAACATTTATCATCTTCAAAAATTGAGTAATCTAATGGTAGACTCAGAAAATGTGTTTAACTAAAATATACCCATAGGTATACTCAATATCATTCATGATCATGTAATTCCACAACTTTGTGCATCATTTCATTTCTTCACCACTAATGTTCACATGAAAAATCATGGATGAAAGAACTTTTCAAGGTTGTAATGTAGGAAAAGGTAAGGTTAGATGTATTTGGGTCAAGTGGCATGAAAGTCATTAAAATTAGGGAAACAAATACAACACTCAATATGACATCAAGTGCACAAGTTGTACTGTCAACTATGACGAATGTAACACTTATATTTCATAACTCATTCTAGCTCTCACACTCAAACCATATGAAGCATATACCAATTGGAAGGAATCACTTATATAATTTATTGCAATAATACATTGAAACCAAAAGAGTGAACCTTCTGAATCAACATCTACCTCATATTCAACATACTCAAATTGTACATTCATTACAATTTTAGAAGATGCATTAATTATGAATAACTTTACAAACTCATATGCACTTCCTCCTTGATAAATTTATTTAAACAAAAAAATCATTCCTTTTCTTTTTCTTTTTCTTTTTCTTTTCTTTTCTTTTATTGTGCTTTTCTCTTTTCTTTCTTTCTTTTCTTTTTTTAACATTAAAAGAAACTACATTAACATGGGAATTTCAATGATAAGACATAACAAAACATCCCAACATTAACCAACCCACACATATGTATATATACCCCCACTCTTACACCTTTGTTCATCAATAAACTCACCAATCATAAATGTTCCACTAGGTTTATGGCTTGGGTAGGACATTTGTTTAAGTATAAAGCATGTAATATGGTTGATAGAAAAAGAAAGGCTAATGAGGCTCAAAGGGGCTTATCAAAAAGGAAAATCATATAATAGGTAGGCTATTTGGCTAATGAAGTTCAGAAAAGTAAAGAATGCCTAATCATATCCATGTTAATGTATATGATAAAAATGTGGTCTCAAATAGAAATTCAAGGCAAATTTTGGATGTACATGTTATAAAGGTCACACATTAGCAAAAGACAATGAGATTGATAGGAATGTGTCAGTCTAATAAGGCTCAAATTCTCACCAGCTTTGCCTATCATTAGTCACTACTCTTCTAAAGATAATGCACATCGACCAGTAAAAAAAGTAAAAATATGCTAAAGTTATGAAATTCTCTAGTCAATTCATTATCTACTTATGATTATTTAATCTTAGAGGCAATAGAAAACAAGAAAATTTTCATTTGCTTGTTTTATTCTTTCTCTCATTTTGGCTAAAAATTTAAAACAAGCAAGAAACAAACCAACAAAGAACACACATTCCTATAAAAAGAAATGTGAAAATGTAAAGAAAAGAAATTTACTTCCCTTAGGTTGCCTCCCAAGAAAAGCCTTAGTTTAGGGTCTCTGGCTCGATTCGATACTTTTCTCACGTGACAAAATTGTGATCTTCAATTATTATAGTTAGTGTTACTTCCACCCGAGGTTGTTCTAGATAAGGCCTTAGTTGATCATCATCCCTATTCAGCATTTCCCTTACCTTTAGATTCTCAATCTCAATTGAGTTTATACACTCCGAAAATATTTTGAACGTCTCTTTGCCTTTTTCTTCTTTATTTAATTCCTCTAACCTGCTAGGTAAAAGGAAAAAGTTAGTCTCAACAATAATTATGAACTCAGTTTTTACCTCTGAGCTAAAAGATGTATCTTTTTCTACTTCAAGCTCCTCCTCAACTTCTTCCACATAAGCAATTCCTTGAGTAGTGCTCTCCAAATTCTCAAGCTCCTCATCACTCTATAAGATTTCCACACTAACATCCATTGGGTATACCTCAGGTTGATATGGTTCTTCCATTTATGATTCTAAGTACTCAATCCTTCCTGCCATCTCACCCATTTGGCTTACTAAGTTCTAGTTTGTAGATGTTATATGGCTCCTTTCTTGCTGGAACTATTGGATATTTTGTTGAAGTTGTTGTATACTCTCTTGAAGCTGCTACATATCCTGTTGAAATTTAAGACTGTTAGCAATCACAACATTCATCAATTCTCCCAAAGATGTACCTGAGTTTTAACAAGAAGCTTCTAGTCCACATGGGAATTGTTGTGTGTGCTGCAAACTATCATAGAAATAATTATGATGATTATCCCATCCATAACCAAAGTTAGGTTGATCAGTCCAACCTTAGTTATAGGATTGAGAATAAGAGTTAATATAAAAATTACTACCTAATAAGAATAAGAGTTAATGTAACGATGCCAAAATTGACCACACGTCATGACGCTAGTCAAAATAAAATAACCAAACTACTACTATAGTAGTGCCGAGTCTAGGTCGATCCCAAAAAAAGTGTGCATAAAGTTTATAAAATGAAATTAATTAGTGTTCAGGTTTGGTGGTTTTGGATTTTTGGAATAAGAAAATAAAATGAAACTAGAATAATAAAAACAAATTAAAGAAATCATGTGAAAATGATAAAAGTGGGAAATTCGGTAAGGACCTGGTTCTTTGGTTCAATCTTGGCCTACACTCTAATTCAGCATATTTCATTGATTTGTTGTTGTCAAACCTCTCCTAGCAACTATTAATCGTGGGTTAATAATTAGCTCAAGTTTTCCTTTAGGTTTTGTTTAATCTAGATACGATCGTTAATTAAACCTAACCACTGAATAACCTAGGATACGATCTCTTGATTTAATTAGGCAGTAGCATTACGAATTAAGAAAAACGATTAATCAAGGCAACAACCACATACCATGCATCATTTAACCTAGGTTATGTTATCCTTAATGATTACGAATCATTAGTCGCTACACATGAATTTGAACATAATAATTACAGATTATATCGAAATTCTAGCCCTAGGTTTGCAAATAAATGATTCAATGAATGCATTAAAATCATCCTTTGTCAATACCCAATGAGTTCATACATAAATAATAATGAAATCTGATTATCCTTACATAACCTAAGTCTATATGCCTAGGATAATATAATCAATTCAATAGGAGAGAAAGAAATAATAAAAATATGATAGAAATGTTTAACCCAGGTTGTCAGCGTCAACGTCACCTTTGAACTGGCATAAGGATGTCTAGCCCTCTATAGGTCTCTCTTGAAAAAATGCTTAAGCCACATTAATAACCCTACCGAAGACCCCAAGGTGCTCTCTTCACTGCGCCTCCTTTTGTTTCTCCGTCACAACCTTCTCTCTAATATTATCACGCTACTGTTCATGTGATGTTACAAATAAATCGGCCAAGCATACTGTTCACTCTTCTTTTAAAACCCTCCAACAAAATTGACAGCTTATGGAAACTTCTGCATTTTCACAAGATGTCTGAATGAAATGCAAATGTTTTTGAAGGGCATCCTATAAAAATGCAGCGTGGTTTACGTAAAATGTAGACTACGTTTTCTCTCCACGCTACTATCATTTTGGTCTTAAAGTGCTGCCACTTCCCATCTACACTTGTAACACCCTACTCTCGCAAGATATGTACCCAACATCCTCAGTGATGTCCGAGAACTTGTCCCATGAGGGTGGCATGCTAGCATAGTCAGTCAGTAAAATCTCATTACAAATTTTTTTTAAACAACAAATATATACACAAAAATCAATTATAAAATTAGGCCCACCTTATTTCAGAAATATTTTCAATCACAATAATACAATCATTATAATTACAATAACCATTTAGGCCCACTACATACAAAAATATTTGTATTTATAATGTTATTACATTTCATTGCAAAAATCTTTCATATACATATTGTACAAAAATTTTGAAATACACAATTTGTTACAAATTAAAAAAATACAAATATAGACGCAAACTGATCCCGACCTCTATCTCTTACTTGTATGTAGTGGCTATACTCCCGTTAGCCTAACGGGGTAACTCTTCAGAGCTTGAAAAATATTTGCAAATTTTGGGTGAGTTTTGCAAACTCAGTGAGTGACCATCCTCGATAGCTAACTCAATCACATACCATATACAATTCATCCAAAACATTTATTTCATATTCACTTTAGACATATTTCACATTCCAAATTCTTTCAAACCATTATAATCATTTAATTCACAATATAAACAAACAAACAGTAAAGTAAGACCATCTAAGTCTACTCACAATACGCTCCAGATTAACAAGTGCTTCCATGATTTGGAAACATCTGTATATGAACATTTAACCTGAACATCACAATTATGCAATATACACATTGCACACACACATTAATAAATTCCACAATCATAAGCATTCATTTATGCACATGTGTGTATAGAATATGTACAATGCATATTTAATGAAATTTTCGGGTATTTTTCCATTATTATCATCACATTATCAATCCAATATCAAACTCACTTAAGTAACATTTATACTTAGGGTTCATACCTTAAATAAACACTTTGAATCTAATTTTATAACCCAATGAATCATTTCAAAATTTTCTCCAAACACTGACTATCGGGTCTACTATTTCTGATCATTTAGACAATGTAAATGGGGGAATTTTAGAACACTTTCTACTAGAAAATTGTTCTGCTTCCTCTTAAGTTTCTAATGACACTAAGATCATTCAATTTGATTCAATAATCTGAAAGTTATACCTCAACATTCTCAGACTATTCTTATACTAAAACAGTACACCATACTTAACTTCCATCCAGAAATTGAAAGTCTTAGAGGCTGTATCAAAATTCTATTTCTTCATGTAATTTGTATTCCTATGTCTCTAGTTTACTCCAAATAAAAAATTATTCCATTTGGATAACTACAGTATAAGAAATATGTAAGACACAGAAGCATAATTAGTGAACATGTCACAGCCACATTCTCCAGCACTCATCTTCCAATTTTCTAGATCTTATAACATCCAAAAATCATTTTAACACTACCTTATAATGTATTGACTATTAAAGCTGAAAAATGAAAAAATACATATCTTCATACCATATTTATGTTGAACATGAAAAATGTCCATTTTCACATGATCATTCAATGACAATTAAATCACCAAATTTATCTCATATTCCTTCAACCCATAAAGATTAACAAGATACTTACTTGCTAAAACTCCAAAATTTTCAAAAACTCCAAGAAGTCCTAAGTCTCATACACCCTCGTACATCATCTTGAAGGTGGTTTAGGTTAGGTCCTTCTTGAGGCAGAAAGAATAGATAACAAAGTTGGAGTAGCAAAAGGTAGATGAAAGCAAAGTATAACTTTAGTGAAGGTTTCGGTGAATCAATAGTCCATGAAGGACAAAGGCTTGCAGAAGATATTTTTAAAGGAAAGACTAAGTCAAAAAGTAACTTAGTCTCCTTCGTATCAGAAGTATCCAAAAGAATCTGACTATTCAAAGGTATTCATATTTAATTATCCTTTGAATGGACAATATATGTGAAATGGATCTGTTAAGTCAAGAAGACTTCACTTCTTCTATTGATTTTAATGAAAGTTAGATAATAATAATAATAGAAGTGTGTGAATTGTTTTGATGAATTTGTTAAGTGTGCAGATCAATATATATGGCACAATTCATTATTCAAGACGATACTCAAGTAAAAGCTAGATAAGATGAAGCATTTAAGGTGGATCAGGAGAATGGACCAGAAGAATGGAGGATGAATGAAACAGACGAATCAATAATGAATGGAATAGTCAAACGAATGATGAATGGAACAGTCGAATAGGTCAGATGAATAGATCAGATGAAGAGATTAAGTCTAAAATGAATCAAACAAAATGACTAAGTCTCAGTCAGATGAATCAGATGAAGTGATTAAGCTTGAAGTGAATTAGACAAAATGACTACGTCTTAGAGGATCAGACGAAGTGATTAATCTGAAATGAATCAGAAAAAATGACCAAGTCTTAGAGGATCAGACGAAGTGATTAAGTCTGAATTGAATCAGAGAAAATGACTAAGTCTCTAAGATCAGACGAAGTGATTAAGTCTGAAATGAATCAAACAAAATGACTCAGTCCCTAAGATCAGACGAAGTGATTAAGTTTGAAATGAATTAGACAAAGGTATCAAGTCTAAATGGATCAGACGAAGCTATCTAGTCTGAATGGATCAGACAAAGGTATCAAGTCTGATTGGATCAAACGAAGGTATCAAGTATGATGGGATCAGATAAAACTATCTAGTCTGAATGGATTAAACGAAGTTATCTAGTTTAAATGGATCAGACGAAGGTATCAATTCTATTGGATCAGACGAAGCTATCTAGTCTGAATGGATTAAACGAAGGTATCAAGTTTGATTGGATCAGACGAAGGTATCAAGTATGAAGGGATCAAACGAAGCTATCAAGTCTGAATGGATCAGATTAAGCTATCAAGTCTGAATGGATCAAACTAAAGGGAACAGACAGATGGGTGCTGAATGAAATAGATGAAGAGATTAAGTCTGAGCAAGACGATGTAATTCAAAAATAGACTCAGGCAAAGAGATTCCGTCTACGTAAGACGATGTAATTAAGGAATGTTCACAAACAAAGGGACTCCATTTAGGCAAGACGATGACATTGAAGAATGTACTCAGACAAAGGATTTCATCTAAGGAAGACAATGTAATTAAACAATATACTCAGACAAAGGATTTCGTCTAAGCAAAATGATGCAATTGAGGAATGTTCTCAAACAAAGGGAGTCTATCTAAGTAAGATGATAAGATTAAAGAATGTACTCAGACAAAGGATTTGGTCTAAGTAAGACGATGCAATTGAAGAATATACTCAGACAAAGGATTTCATCTAAGCAAGATTATGCAATTGTAGAATATACTCAGACAAAGAGATTTCGTCTAAGTAAGGTGATGTAATTGAAGTATGTACTAGAACGTTTGTTAGTTGGAGTTAGTTACAGTACTTAACTAATAACAGACTCTAAAAGATTTTAAAGATTTATAGCTTAGACGATGTAACATAATTCAACTTTAGTCCATTTGTCTCTATAAGTTTCAATATCATCTCTTCATAATTTCCAAAGTTATCTCCAAAATTTATCACTATTATTTAACTCTTATTTCTATTTCCATTTATAATTGACTTGCCACTTGGCATTTTTCCTAAAATTCACCAAACTTCTAAATCTAACTATTTATACCTCTCCAATTCGGTTTTCAATACAAATAATTCACAATTCTCATATAAGCATATTTAAAATCAATTATACCCGAAATGTCCATGAATGCATGTATAATCCTTTTAATGTGTGCAAAAATTCAGATTCACGTGCATGTATGCTAACATTATGCATGAGCGTGAGACATGTTTTCCTTATCTCTTATTGATCTTTCATGTACCATATTTTAGGATTCTAACCCTTAGGATGGAAACGGGATGTTACAACGCTGCTACGTCATTTTGCTTCTTCCTAATAGCCTCTTCTCTTCCTCTTTTGTTATTGCCATGCTACCGTGTTATTGTTCCATTAAAATCATCCTTTCACAATGCCCAATGAGTTCATACACAAATAACTGAACAATAACAAAATTCTAATTATCTACCCATAACTCAAATCCATATGCCTAGGATAACACAATCAATTCAATAGGAGAGAGAAATAACAAAAATATGAAAGAAATGCTTAATTCAGGTTGTTGGCGTAATGTCATCTCTGAACCGGTGTCGACATGTCTAGCCCTTTATAGGTCTCTCCCAAAAAAATGCTTCGGCCCCTATTATTCACCCTACCGAAGACCCCTAGCTGCTCTCTTCACTGCCCCTCCTTTTGTTTCTCTGTCGCAAGCTTCTCTCTACTATTCTATTTCACTCTACTGTTTATATATGTGACAAATAAACATTAGTTGGCCACACATACTGTTCGCTCTTCTTTTAAAACCCTCTAACAAAATTGTCAGCTTATGGAAACATCCTTGTTTCACACAGACATCTTGGAAAAATGCAAACTGATTTGTGTGGAACGTAGGAAGTCTGCGTGAAGCGTAGACTACTTTTTCTTTCCAAATTGCTATCATTTTGATCTTGAAGTGTTGCTGCTTCCCATCTGCACTGCGATGTCATTTTGCTTCTTGTTTTAATCCACCTTATGTGCCACGTTTTGCTTCTTCCCAGTAGCCTCTTCTCTTCCTCTTTTGTTGTCTTCACACTACCGTTTTACTGCTCTATTAAATTGGTTTTGCATGGCAAACACATGCACGTTCCAAACATACTTTCTATGATTCTTCCTTTTTTCCATTTTTCTTGTCTTCCTTTTACCTTTTAATTTTCTTCTTCTTGGTCCATGAAGACAAGTGAATATTAACATTAAAAAAATGGACCAAATATCATACTTTCGATTTACTTTAACTTCTTTGCTTCCGAATTGTGCCTAAAATCACATTAAGTCAAAGTGAGTATGTTAAGCAATTTCATGTCAATAATCTCTAGGTATTATGGAATAATTTCATAATCAATTAAGCACCTATCAATATCTCTCAAGTGATAAAAGATTTTTATCATCAAGAGTTTGGGGCACAAAAATATATTCTTTAATATGTTTTATTTTATCTAATTTTATACATTAATTAGGTAAATATTGTAGTTTATAAGTACTTATAGTATGTTTTTCTTTTTTTTCAAAATGAATTTTTTTGTTATTAAAAATTTAATGATGTAATTTATAATGTATGGTAGAGGTGAGCTCATGCACATTATAGAGACTTTCTTGGTTCGATATAAAATAATGGTATACAACCTCCTTATATATCTGAGAAAATATGGAGTTGTTGGCAGTAGTATTAGGCATCACTCGAGGCAATGTCCATTTCAGAATATGATTCTACAAATAGACATGGAGGGCCAAAGGGAGAGAGTCTACTCTTAAATATTGGAGGGTTTATGACCCACTAAGAGCATGCAGAAAGTATCTAAATTTTACATTTATATTTTGATTTTTATACTTTGATGTATGAAATTTGATTTCAATGTAATCTATTACAAGTGTCTAGTTCCATTAATGGTTATGTTGATGAGTAAATTTTTTGTTCAATAGGGGGTAAATATCATTAAAATAGAGGAAACTCTGCCGAAATTTTTGTAAATTGTACTTCACTTATAACAATTTATTCTGATGCAGGAAAAGTTTGTGGGTAGGAAGCCTACACTACGTCAGCTCCTTTTGCACGTCCATGCTAAGAAGCATGATGGTGTGACCTTCATCAACGCTCGATGCATAATTTATGTAAAATGTATACTTTAATATTAATTCTTAAAAATTATCACTTATTAACATAAACAATTATAATGATAGGACCAAATACAAGAAAGCATTCAATGACAGTCTTAGCACTCTGAAAATTTTTATGAGAGTCAAACATATCTTGATGCAGTGGGTGGTAGGGAACGTCGTGGAAGGATCTTTGGCTTAGGTTCATTTACAAATAGATGATATTGACAATCCTCCACATCTATGACAACTGGATCTAGTAACTGCTCCGCATTAAATGAGAGAGTCGTTCAGCTTAAAAGCACAGTAGAGAGGCTAGCAACTCAGTTGTAACATTTGATGGAGCATATAGCCCAGCTCTATAATGAGATGGATGAGTTGAAAGGGAGGGGTAGCACCTCATCGTGGTGGTCAAAGCATCTCCCTTCACCAACTGCATAGCTTAGATGGATAAGTGAATGTAAATGTTTTGCTACTCTTTAAGTAATTTTATATGAATTCTTAATTTACAGTTATTTTCAAGATATTTATTGTCGTGATGCCCTAATACCCCATGGGAGGATACGAGGGCACCACCCAGACAATATAACATACATGCATACAGAACCGAGACAAAACCAAAACGTACGAAACATTCATCATGCATTCTCAATAGCTTAAAGCAGAAGCAATTTAAAGCAAACATAAATCGTAATACACTGAGCTTAATACAACTTGTTCCAAACCAGAACCAACCTAAATTAAGGTTATTACAAACCTTCAAATAAATCCAAAGTCATATACATCAAAGACAAGCCAAAAACAAACTCCAAAAA
>JAOQMP010075652.1:0-19638 GCA_027563575.1 Erythroxylum pedicellare | reverse complement strand
TCACAAATAATTAGTAATTGCACTAAATTGATTTTTAGAACAATTGATACTGCAAACTACTATTTTTCATTATAGGAGATTCAAGAAGTAGAGCCAAAGAGTGAAGACTAAGAAAACAAGTCAATGAGGGCAACAGACAAAGTTCGTCGTGGCGAGGATGATGTTTCGCCGCAGTGAAATCAAAAAACATTGAAGAGACCTTTCTGGCAAAGTTCTCAACGGTGAGGATAATGCTTTTGCCGCGACAAAATTAGTAGACTATTGAAGAAATCTTTCAGGAAAAGATTGCCACGACGAACTCGTCCTTTCATCGCGTTGACACATTCAAATTGGTACCAGGCCTTGACCATTTTCGAAAAATTAACAACTGTGCAACCTAATCTAGCAACCCGTTTTTGAAAAAAAACCTATTTCAGGATAACATACAAAAGGAGAGCCAACAAATGACATTCAAATCACACATTCGGATTCCATCATCTTCCACATCTATCACACCATTGTCTTCTCACATATCCATTCTCATTTCTTCCATTTTTTACCGTCGATTTCTACCATGGGTGCCTCTGGTTGCTTCTCTATTATGAAGTCTCTTGGAGCTATGCATGGCTAGGCATCTCTCTCCTCTTGAAGATGTAGCAATGGCTAGAGTTCAATAAGCTTAAAAGGGGAGTAGCTTAATCCATGGTTTAGTTATGATTTATGAATTCCTAGGTTTAGGATTTGTAATTTATAGTTGAACATACTTGATTATAGCTTAATCAAGTGTTGGATATTCAATATGTAGTTTAGATTTGTTTATGTAGAACTTTGAGCTTAAATATATGAACTCTTATATATGTCTATTTGTGATCTTATTGATTCTCTTTTATCTGAATAGTTGTGTTTGATATGGAGTTGATTCTAGATTCCAAAGTGACTTGTTGCATGGACTTATGACTTAAAGAGTTCTTTAAGGTTTACCCATTTGAAACTTCATGATTTCCACTCCCATCAGAAATTAATTTCAAACTATGATAGCCAAAGCTCATTTTCAAGAGGATATTATCACTCTTTGATCGTTTGTCTTAATCTTTCCATTTTCTATTCCCTAAAATTAAAAATACATTTTACATATTTTTCTTACAATTCAATTTAGCATAGTCAATGTTATCAAAGATCAAAAACCCCCTCCTTACTAAATTAGCTTGCATTTCATGATGTATAGGTTATCTTAGGTCTATTCATTTTAGGTTCCGATTAAGTGAGACAACCCGAGGGTGCATCATATATTGAAATCCTTGGATTATTTTTTTATTTGACCTCCAAGGGTACGAACAAAGGCCCGAATCAAAATGGCGCCATTGTCGGGGAACTAAGAAATTGGTTCTCTAGGTTAGCTTTTATCATTTTGCTGCTAAATGAGGTTAGGAGCCTTTTCTTTAGATTACATTCTAGATAGTTTAGTTTCATACTTGTCAATAGTACAGGATTTCATTTCCTTTGCATAGCATCAAAAATTTTGAAAATACAAACAAAAGGACACTGAACTTTTTGCACTTTTCATACTTAGCATTTTTACACGCACATAGTTTTGAACGTTTCGTTTGATTGCTTTTTGATCAATACATACATACTTGCATACATACTTTTATATATTCTTTTACACACCTACAGACTTGCATCTATCACATCTCAGCTTTTTATTTGACTTTGTGTGCTTGCAAGTCATTTTTGTTACCTTTTATTTTCGTTTGAATTTTTCCCTTACATGCCCTGAAAATGAAGAGACATTTGAGAAAAATTAGAAAGGAGAGGAGAGGAAAAGACAGAAGCAAAGTAGTTATTGAAGATGAGAATATCTCAATAGAGTCTAGTAAGCCTAGTAATGAGAGCGAATCATTAGAAGGAGTGATAATGGCTGAAAAACTAGCTTTTCTACATAACCCTAACCTTAATGCTAACCAACCTAGGAATGGTGATAATGGAGGTAATAGGGAGTAGGAGTGAGTTGGTGAGAATAATGGAAATCAAAGAAGGAGGACCATTAGGGAAGCAACTACCTCTGATCTGAATTATGATCCGTTTATAACTGCTTGCCCTAATTTTGATGTGAATTTTGAAGTTAAAGGATTGCTTATTAGCTCTCTTCCTAAATTTCATAGCTTGATAGGAGAAGATCCCTACATCCACTTGCAATCGTTGTCTATGATTTGTCAGAGTATGAAACTAGTGGGAGCTTCTCTTGATCAAGTACTAAGGAAAGTCTTTCATCTATCCTTGGAGGGTAAAGTAAGAGAGTGGTATATGAGCCTTCCAAGACATGTGGCGAATGCCAACCATAGTTGACCCAATCTGTGAAAGGAATTCTTGGAGAAGTATTTTCTGGCCTTCAGAACTTCATCAATGAGGAAGGAGATTTACTCGACACGTCAAGATTATGATGAGTCCCTCTATGACTTTTGGAACCATTTTCGAGATCTGTTGTCCAGATGTCCCCACTATCAAATACCTGATGAATAGTTAGTGCAGTACTTTTATAATGGACTGAAATGTTAATACAAAGTTATGTTGGATGCGGCTTCAGGAGGTTCTTTGATTGACCTCACAGCTTCAGAGGCATGGGATTTAATTAAAAAGATGGCTTTAAATTACTAACAGTATAGAGTTAGAGACACTAGAGGTATAAATGAGTTGGGAGCTTTAACAACTCATTCTAGAAGAATGGAAAATCTAGAGTCTATGGTTGACTCTTTGGAAAGTAAAGTGACTTCGCAACTATCCTTCATCACTGAAGAGTTGAAAAACATGAGAGTGCATCGTCCAATACCTTCTATGGATCTTACTGCACCTAGTTGCGATACTTGTGGGCCTGTAATGCATATCTCTAGTGTCTGCCTTAGTCGTTATGAAGAGGTGTCTGCTGTTTATCAGGGTTGACCCAATCAGAAATGGGATCCCTATTTAAACACCTATAATAAGGGGTGAAAAGAAAATCCTAGACTCAGTTGGAGAAATGAAGAAGGAAGAGGTCCAAACAGATTTCAACAAGGTGGAGGGGTTAGTTCTTCCACAAACCAGTACCACAACCAACAAAAAGCTCTAACTGTCCCACTAAAGGAAGACACTAATCAACTTCTGCATAACATGATGGCATTGATGAAGGAGGAGAGGACTTTGAATAACAACCAGTTCAATGCCATAGCCTCTCTGATTCAACAAGACTCTTCTAAAAATGCTGCTCCATTCAATGCTCTAGAGAAGAGAATGGAGCAATAGGAGACAAAGGCTGAGAATATCAACTCCTACATCACTCAACTATCTAACAACATAAGTGAGAATTAAGCTAGGAGCAGTGGAAGTATTCACTCTAATATTGTTATGAACCCTAAGAGTTTGAATGCCATAACTCTTCGGAATGGAAAGCAAGTGAGGTTTAGCAATTAAGATAAGGGAGTAGATGAAGAGGAGATTGAGTGTGAAGAGTTGCCTTCAACAACTGCAAGAGTCAAGAAGTCTGAAAGCTCCAAGGAGAGAGCACTTTTAATTGAAAAGGAGTCCAAACCATTAAAGAGCAAGGAAGCGAATTCTGAAAGCAACCAGGAGTCAATCAAGCAAAGAGCTCATGAAGCTAATGAAAAGGAGGTAAATCTTAAAGACCTTCCTTTTCCTAATTCCTATTTGCTAAACAAAAAGATGACTGATACTAAACATGAGAAAGATATTATTGATTTGTTTGGTAGAGTAGAAGTCAATATCCTTTTGCTTGACCTTATAAAAAGGGTTCCTACGTATGGTAAGTACCTTAAAGATCTGTGCACTAATAAAAGGAAGTTTAGACTAAATGAAAGAGTGCAAGTTAGCTCAAATGTGTCTGTATTGTTTAAACCCAAATCCCCGCAAAATGCCAAGACTTTGGATATTTTACTATCCCGTGCACTATAGGTAAAGATACCATAAGGGGAGCCTTGTTAGATCTGAGGGCATCCATTAATGTTGTGCCTAAGTCTGTCTACACATCACTGGGAGTCAAGAATCTTAAGTCTACATCTGTAGTTCTTCAATTGGCTGATAGGTCTTTTAGGCATCTTGTGGGCATTATAGAGGACATTTTGGTCCAGGTTAAGGGTTTGGTCTTTCCCGCTGACTTTTATGTGCTTGACATGTCTTCTGAAGTTTTGCAGGACACTAAGTTGATTCTTGGTAGACTTGTCTTAAGGACTGCTAGTACTATGATTAGCATGAAAGAAGTTACCATCACTATGGAGGTAGGAGATCAGAAAGTGTGCTTTAACATATACGAAGCAATGAAACATCCCCATAAGGATTATTCTCTTTTAGGAGTTAACATGCTTGATATTGTTATTGATGATGCATGCTTTGAGTTTGAACTCCAAAATGCTTACCCTATCTCTGCACTGAACTCATTGAATTATTTAATTGCAATGATGACCCCTTGCGATAAAGGTTTTCCATTAATGTTTCAGGTGAATATGGAATTAAGGAGGCTGACACTGACACGACAAGTAGTAACGTCTTCTTACCATAATAGGGCTACATGTCAAAGGTTCACTAAGAGAATCAAGAACCTCTGTAATCATCAGGTTGTAGGACATTAGCTTACCTTTTAGTTTAAGCAGTTTTTCAATTCAATAATTCCAATGCTAGTTTTGTCTCCTGTTTTATGTTTGCTGTGCTTTTCGACTTAATGCATAATACATCTTCAAGTTTGAGGAAACTGATGTGATTAATTGTGTTGCACTTTCTTTTCTTGAGCTATTCTGGTTCCTGATGACTTTATATATGATCTTTAAGTGTACTGATTATCCAACTTGTGTGATTTGTTTGTTAATGAGTCAAGTTTCTCATTTCTATCTTTGCTTGAATTTTCTTTTAGGTAAACTTCGCCGCGACGTGAAGTCCACGTCGCCGTAACGAACTTACCTTATTTCCTTAATATTGCTCTAGGGAAAATTTCGCCACGGCGAAAGTTCCTCACATCTTTTTTGTTTCTTTTGGGTAAATTTCACCGAGGAGTGAAGTCTGCGTCGCCACGACAAACTTACCTCATTTCTTTCTGTTCCTCTCGGGTTTATTTCACTGCGGTGTGCATTCCAAGTTGTCGCAGTGAACTTTCCAACATTCTTCTCTATTCCTTTCGGGTTAATTTTGCCGCGATAAACCCTCGATACTTTGTTGCTTTCTCAATTAGGGTTATGTTCGCTGTAGCGAAAGTTTAATCTGCACAAAATTGACGCGGTGAAATTACCCCTCCACCTTTATTTTCTCTTAACCTTTTGAATTCCCTCTATTCCTTTTCGTCATTTCACACCCCAAAACCCTATTTAAACCCCCCGACCCCTTCCTTTGTCTCCACCCTCATTTTTCGTTATGACCATCGTTGAGCTTCTTGCCGCAATCGCTTCCTTCCCACTCTTTGCGCTTCCTTCAATCTTTGTAAGTATTTTCTTCTCTTCATTTTCCTTAGTTTTTGTACCGTTTAGGGTAGATTAAGTTTATTATCTTGTTTTCTTTTCCTTTTCCCTTTAGATTCATTTTGTTTAGGATAATTTTCTTGACTCGTTTATTTAGTTATATTGTGGTGTGCATTTTCTGCAGGACAATGTCTCGAGTTAAATTCCTTACCTGTACTACCCCCACTACCCCTTCTAGCCCTCCTAGTGATTCCGATTCCTCAGATAGTTTCACTTTTGGGGAAATCATTGAGAAAGTAGACACTAGGCCTTTCATCAAAGAGTGACCCTTTCCATTAGCTCCCCTTGACAATCCCTTCATGCAACAACTTGTTGCTTCACAGCTTACAGGATTAGTTAGACCCCGTGCTCAAGGCAACGATAAATTCGTTCTCTATTTTTATACTTATGCCAAATTCAACCATACCATGGAAATTAATTTCCGTGGTATTAAAGCACCCAATACATTCACCACCGCTAACATCCGCCAACATTTCAATCTTCCTCCCATTCTTCGCTGCTACTATGATCATCTGATCCATAATTATACTTTGGATGATGTTATTTGTACCCTCTGTCAAGAGGGCGATGAATGACATCGACCCCAATATTACCAACTCTACCTTAAATGATTTGATCTTCGACTCGTAACTCGTACTTGGCTTCATCTAGTATACAATAATATCGTCCCGACCACCAACCTCACCTACGTAACAAAACAACAAGTTTTACACATCTACCTCCTGATGACGGATCCCCCGGTCGATATAGCTGATGCTATCACCTCTGCCCTACATGACTCCATCACTACTGCCAAAATCACTAATGCCATCATCTTTCCTTATATCATCCTTTGAAATTTTTTGAGCATACAATGTCTCAGAATTGGACACTGATTGCTATTTTGAACCGGCCTCACTCTTTAGGTATACCCGCCTTAAGCAACCTACCATTCATCCACTTTAGCCCTTTACCCATGCACAAGATATTGGTGTAACCTCTGTAGCTGTGACACCAGTTGAGGATGATCCTCCAGCTCAAGACATTCCTGAGCTCGTTACTTTACAGATCCTTGGTAGTAAAGTTGACAGACTTTGTGTGGACTTCTCCCATCTCTGAGACACTCTCTTCCAGGAGATAGCCTGGCAGAAGGAGAGAGAGGCTTTATATGACTGGGATAGGCAGTATCGCTGGCAAATGGATGCATTGCTCGCCGAGCATTTACACTTCTAGTTACCATCTGATGAAAATGGCCACTGAGCGGTGCAGGCACATCGGGAGTAGGTCCCTCTGGATCTGGGGAGGATCTTCCTATGAAGTAACTTGATTCATTTATTCCTTTTGTTTTAGCTAGTTGTGTTTTAGTTTTCAATTTGTTGGATACTCAGTAACATTTTTGTTATGTATAAAATTAATGGCTAGTTGTTTATATAATTCGCATTGTGCTTTCCTCGATATGTTGTTACTCAATAGCCTTGAATCATGGTGTTTTAATTGTCATTCACATTGAGGACAATATGATGTTTAAGTGTGGGGGAGGTTATTCCCTTTTGCCAATTTTTCTTTATGCATCATTTTGGCCATTTAATTGCTTGTGCAAGTCATTTGTGTGTCCTCTGCAAATTTTTAAACTTGGTAATTGAAGTGAATTGCATTTTCCAAGTGATTCTGCAATTTTTTGCCCCGACGGCACTATCCCTTTCATAAAAGAAACCACTTTAATTCCCTCATTTCAATAATTCTCCCAAATTAGATTCTTCTTACTCCTTGAGGATTTTATAAATTTCAAAGTTGTCCATGTGTTTTTGAAAAAAACCATCTATGTTTTTACATGATAGTTGATTTTGGTTAATTTCATTTTCAATGTTTTCACGAGAACCAAGTGAGGGTATGCTGACAGTGTAGCATTATGTGTT
The DNA here is from genome assembly GCA_027563575.1 of Erythroxylum pedicellare. Classification (NCBI taxonomy): domain Eukaryota; kingdom Viridiplantae; phylum Streptophyta; class Magnoliopsida; order Malpighiales; family Erythroxylaceae; genus Erythroxylum; species Erythroxylum pedicellare. The sequence continues at coordinate 12,272 of JAOQMP010075652.1, read as the reverse complement.
TGTAAACCCTGAGATTGCTTAATTGAGATGCTAACCTTGTTGGAAGGATATTTGGGCCTGAATTCTTTCATTTCTGTGCGTATCTGTTTAATTTCATATCTCTCTAGAACTTGCTTTAATTCTTGATCAAAGCTTAATAAACAAAAATTTTGTTAATATAATAGAGACATTCTTTTCAAAACCTTACTTACCCAAACACAAACCCCAAACACTTAACCTTTGCTAGCCCCTTTGAGCCTTCTTTTGAGTGCATGCATATTTCACAATTAATATGGATTTCTCATGTTTTTTTTAAAGAATTTCTATACAAAAGAAAAGAAAGAAAAAGTTCCAAAAGTTTCAAAATGTAAAAAAAAGAAAGAAAGCTTTCTCAAAAGAGAAAAGTTCTTAAAAATGTGTTAGATTATGTTTGTTGTTTGTTTAAATATTTCTTACGAATAGTTGGTGTTGGTTTCATGAGAATTATGGTTCATGTACTCATTTTTCCTTCTTCTATTCAATCCATTTCATTTATCCTTCTCTACATTACAACTTTGAAAAGTCCTCTTGATTCTCGAAATTATAATTCTTGTGGTGGAGAGGTAGGATTATCACAAGCTTATGGAAGAAAATGGACTAAGCAGATTATAGAGTGAAATTTTCCCAAGACAAGTGAGTTAAGAGATTAAACATATTACCTTGAGAGAAATCTCTTTTGCCTAATCTCTTGGATTAAATATTTATAGTGTTTATTTTTTAGCGGTGTTTCAGTCTGTTTAGGTTGATTTTTGAGGAAGTGACTTAACTAATTCTCTGCTCTCATTTTTAAGCATGGTCAGAATTTTCTTTTATATTTGTGTTTCTTTGACTTTTATAAACTTCGTCCTAGAGTACAAAGGTCTAATTGTGGGAGAATTTGATTGAACCCAAGTTTTCTATATCAATTGGTGACAATTTTATGGTTTTTATTATACTTTTTGGCTCTTATTTTCCGATCTTGTGCTTAATTTAACTCATGAGTGATTTTTTTGAATTAATGTAGTTTGAGGGTAAAATTGCCATAAATGATTATTAATTGCACTAAATTGATTTTTTTAGAACAATTGATACTGCAAATTACTATTTTGCATTGTAGGAGATTCAAGAAGTAGAGCTAAGGAGTGAAGACCAAGAGCACAAGTCAATAAGTCAACGAGGGCAGCAGGCAAGTTTGTCACGGTGACATTGATGTTTTGTCGTGGCAAAATCAGAAGATCTTTTGAAGAGACCTTTTGGGAAAAGTTCATTGCGGTGAAGATAATGTTTGCACCACGGAAAAAGCTAAAATTTACTGAAGAAATCTTTCAAGAAAAGTTCACCGCGACGAACTCATCCTCTTGCCGTGGTGACACCTTCAAATGGCTACAGACTCGAACCATTTTCAGCATATTAACCAACTGTATAAGCCGATCCATCAAGCCATTTTATGAAAAAAAACCTATTTTAGGCTAACTTACAAAAGGAGAAGGGAGCCAACACCTCCACTTTAGTATTCCATCACTCATACACATTCCATCTTCATGCAACACACCATCGTCTTCCACACACCATTATCATTTTCTTCCACTTTCCACTGTCGACTGCTACCATGGCTATGTCCAGTTACTTCTCAGTTGCGAAGTCTCTTGGAGCTATGCGTGGCTAGGCACCTCTCTCCTCTTGAAGATGTAGCAATGGCTAGAGTTCAATGGGCTTAAAAGGGGAGTAGGTCAATCCATGTCCAGCTATGATTTATGAACTCCTAGGTTTAGGATTTGTAATTTGTAGTTGAACATTCTTGATTATAGTTTAATCAAGTTTTGGATATTCAATATGTGGTTTGGATTTTTTGATGTAGAACTTTGAGCTGAAATATATGAAGTCTCATATATGTCCATTTGTAAAACCTCGTCTGAAATAGGTACTAGGATTTAAAAACATCCTAGCTATAAACAACTGTCATTGACGACTTTAATATAAAGTGTGTATAAAGATGACCTATTTTTTAGATTGCCCTTGATTACTTCCTCCTCCCTCTCTATGGCCTAAAAAAAAAAAAACTCATTGTTGCCTTTTTATCACCATTAACAAAATGAAGCACCCTCATCAAAGGCTCACAAACTCGTATAACAAATTGGCATTGGGACAAAAATTTAGTATCTTCAAGTATAATTCTGGAAACCTCCAATTCAACATTAGTCCTAGCATGTTAAGATGGAACCCACTTATCACTTATAAATATCTATCTCAACTTCTTCTTCATCATAACAAAACATTAAAGTGATAAGAAATTTGTTGCAAATCTTGTTATAGTGAGACGATACAAATTCCTATAATTGGTAAAATCTTTTCTCATTAAATTCAAGACCTATGCACGAATACAGATGAACTTGGTCACCTTTTTAGGTTTCTGCACAGTCTTAATAATAGGAAAATACCTAGCATCCCTTATTTTTTTTAACATTAAGTTAATGCAATGTACAACACAAGGAATAAAAAAAGAATTATAGTAGTTCTTTATAAGCAAAATTATTTTTAGTAATGAACTAAACAATATTTTCTAGCCCTACTTCTTTCACAACTTCATTGAACATCTCAAATAAAGTATCAGTATTCTTAATAAGGCCATATGCATCAATAGACTTCAAAAATATTGAGCCTTTTGCATAATAAATCCAAAAAATTAACAATGGGCTAATGTCTCCTATTTTTCCAACCATCACACATGATTAAACACTTATAAGTAGCTCAATCCATTCTTCTTTCTTCCAAATAACTTATAATTTTAGAAATTAAGCAACTCAAAAGTTTAGCTCTGTATTCATCAATGTAAGGAGCTTTTTATCTCCAATCGTAAGGGGCTATAGCATCTACCATAAGTTGATAATAATAAGGTTGTGAATCATTAAATGTTGTACCTATATCATACCACCTTCTAGGCATTTCCATATTTACTTCGAGATGTGTATCTATTAATTGCATGGCTTTACAAATTGAAGGTTGGGCTCTAAGAGTCGTTCGTGGTGTAAAAATCATCATTTTCTTTCTTCTTTTCCTAACATTAGGTCCAAATGTGACATTCTCTAATTGATGGGAAGCAACACTACCACTACCACAACCACCTTCAACATTTCCCCTATCATCATAAACACCAGCAAATGAACTTCCACTACTAATTTCATAATTTAGTCTCTCCCTTCTATCTTTCTCATGTTGATATTTTTAAGCAAACTTTTCATTTTCCACTTCACATCATGACTTAATTTTTTACATGGTTCCATATCTCCTTTTATCTCATCTAAATGCTTCTTTAATCGGGTGATTCCTCCACCTTTCAAATGCATGTTACAAAACAAGCAAATAGGATGGTTCTTCATACTAAGAATCAATATAACATTAGCCCAAGCTGGATTATTGGATCTTCTTGAAGTGGTTTGATCAAAAGTATTTGAACTTCCTTCCATTTGTTTGTAAAAATAAATAGACATATAGCAAAATAAAGAATACATAATTTCTTTACACAATACGCATGTCCATCTTATATAATATTACTCATTTTGTAAGATTTCATCATACACAATTCAATTTCATCCAACACAATTCACCAATAAGTCAAAAAACAACAAGTCAAATATTCAACATATACAATTACATAATACGCATATCCATCTTATATAGTACAACTCAATTTGTATGATTACATCATATACAATTCAATTTCATCCAACACAATTCACCAAAGTCAAAAACTAACAATTCAAGTATTCAGCATACATAACTACACAATAACACATCCCCTATATTTAAGATATAATAATCAAGTTTTAAAAACATGTTTTATTTTCCAAATATTTTAGTTAACAACTTGTTCTTACCATCTTTTCATTTATAGAAATCGTAAGCATATAATAGTAACATTGTCTCCACATTTTTATCTACGCAAACCACATATATATTGTACCTTTTAAGAGTTTTTCTCTTTAATTATCTTGAAATATATGATTCATAAATTTGAATATATGGTGTAAGAAACTAAGAATGAAATAATGAATCTATATATGGAGAGTAGATATATATCATTCCCATTGTACATTGGGTACGAAATAATTATAACTTGAATGATAAATGCAATACTCTCTAAAAGAAGCATTAGATAGCACATTCCTCATTTGGTATAAAGTGTTAAAGTCATTATATTATGTTAATTTTATAAATTCTTATTATAACAATAAATAAAGGTTATATATTGTTATGAATATTGATACACATGAGAATATTATTAGGGCCTAATCATTTATTTGTAATATAGACTATTAGTGAATGTTAATATATATATATATATAATAATAATAGGATTTACATGTCTTATGACTTAATTAATATGCCTATTGTGATGGTCCCAATCGGGTAAGTTGAGTGATAAAAAGAGTGAATATATATAATGCTATGAATTGAAAGGATAGAGTTTCACAATTACAACATTATTAAAACTTGATTGTGATATCTTAAATATAGGGGAAATTGTTAAAACTTAATTTCCAACCATTTCAACCATCACAATTCATAAAACATATGTAAATAATTTTCATTTCCAACCATTTCCAATAATTTCAATTAAAACATTACAAAATATACATAAATAATTTTCATTTCCAACAATTTCAATTCCATTTCCAATAATTTTGAACAATTTCAATTCAAATGTCACAAAATATACGTAAACAATTTCCATTTCTAACAATTTCATTTCTAACAATTTCTAACAATTTCAATTCAACCATCACAAAACATACATAAACAATTTCTATTTCCATTAATTTCAAACAATTTTAATTCAAAAATCACAAAACAAATTTCCATTTCTAAAAATTTAATTTCCAATAATTTCTAATAATTTCAATTCAACCATCACAAAACATACATAAACAACCAAATATAATGCCATTGTTTTTCAAATTTTAGCTCAAAAAACACACCAAAAAAATAAGAAAAATCAATTCAATGTCAAGTTGGGTCAGGTTTGGATCTAAATCTATTCTAGATCTAATGATTTTGGATTTGGTTGATGACTAGAAATGTTGTTAGAGAATAGTGGTGCCAGCGGTGGACGACTGAAATGTGGTGGTGCGGTGGCATCACTAGGTGGAGGAGAGTGGTACAGTGGTGGCATGGAGGAGGTTGGAGAGTGATGTGGTGGTCCTATCATTGCTGGATAGGGAGAGGTAACTATCAGAGAGGAGAACGAGAGAGAAAGTGTGAGAGAGAAACAAAAGAAATAGGAGAAGGAGAGAGCAGATGAGCATTGGGTGGGTGGGTTTTGAAAATTTTGATTTTTTTCATTTTTACAAACAATTCTCTGGAAAATACCAGTCGGTACCATGCTAAATCTACAATACCAACGAATAATACCATTAACCCCAATTTTGTTCCCTTTTTTGGATGATATGAAACGATATTCACATCTTTGATTCCCATCCCTCAAACTTTTTAATGGATTTTAGTTGTTATTCAAACCTACTCAAAGCTTCAAAGTTTAGGTGGTATTGATTTAATAGTTAACCATTGAAATGGATGAATAGTATTTCAAACACTACAAAAAAATTAAGATTTAGCCACTTTATCAAATCATCGCTAAAAATCATCTTTTGGCGAAGATTTTCAATAAGATCACCAAAAGTTTTTTTGGTGACATTTATTAGAATCATCGCTAAAGGCATGAATTTTTTGACGATTAATAGGATTCATCACAAAAAGGGCTCCACATTTTGTGAAGGTTTAGCATTTTCATCGCCATTGTCAACCCTTTGACGATGAATTTGTGAAATTGTCATCAAAAGTTGAAATAATTAAAATTTTGACCTAATGCATTCAAACTCTATAAATTTATTTAAATCTATGGATTTATACACAAATAATTCTTTAATGATGCCTATTGTACATAGTACACCTTTGTTGATACAAATTTTTTTGGAAGATAGAATGGAACATCTAAAAATTGTAAAATGTTTTCAAAGTTTTAAACATATTGTTGAAAAACACATGATCAGTAATTTTAAGTTTGAAAAGTTAATATTTTTTGGATATTAAAAGATAAATATACCTAAAATTTTAATGTTAATAAGAACAAAATATCATAAATTTAAGTTTACTACTACTTTTAATCATTAATATTTATTAATAACGAATATAAATATTGAAATATGGTAAACAATATAATATAATGATATGGTTGGAAAGTTATACAAGATTTTAATTAGCAATTTGACAATTGTTACGAACAAAACAATAAATAAAGTTTCATGCCTATTTCATCAAAAAGGGAAAGAAATAATTAGTTTTCTAGATTCCAAGTGACATGAGATGGTAGAAAAGGTAAAAGAGTTCCCTATATTTGGATTCCCAAAAAGGGCCCTTACACATTCGAAGTCATTAATTGAAACAGTCAATGATCTTCCCTCAAGTGTTGGTTTATTAACACCCATTTTTAACTTCTTCTTGGCTTTAATTAAACTAGCAGAAGATACAGTGAACAAATCCCTAGATATAGTATGGATCACTGAATTAGATGAACTGCCTTTATGATGAGTTTCACCTAATTAAGAAACAAATAGTATAAAATATAAATAACTAATTAAGTCAAACAATATAAGGAACCTAAATTCGAACAAATGCATACTTGATTGAACATACATAGCTTTTGAAGCAACAATTGCTCCAAAAAAAGTGATTTCCCTAATTGTGTATGGACCATATGGTTTCATCAAATATATTATGAATAAATTGAAATGTGTGTATGCTAAAAGAATTGATCTTTTAAGAATAAGAGTAAAAATTTGACGAATGATTAAATTAGCTAGCTTTATGCACTTTTATAAATTTTGATGATCAAATGATAAGGCATTACACAAACATGAAGTGATTTGAAATAAATTTTAAAATTTTAAGCCATAAAAGATTGAAACATTTAAATAAATATGTATTTCCTTTGAAGTGTATTTTCTTATATTAGAATATTTCTCTATAACTTGCTTGGAGTATTTCAAGACCTAATCGATATATGAATGTGTAAGAATAAAAAAGGACTTCCATTGTTTTAGAACCTTAAAAACCTAACCCAATTCTATATCCCTAGTTAGCTCCATTGAGCCATAACCTTTTTCTTTTATTTTATAGCTATATTACAAGCCAAATTCTCTATTTAAACATCCTTACCTATTGTGTTATGATTCAAAATATTTGGTTTACTCATAAATCTATTAATAAAAAAGTGCCAAAAAAAGAAAAGTGAGAAAAGTAGCAATAAGAAAAGTCAATGTGCATCCATTTTTCTCCATATGAAGCATTTAACCATTTCCAAGTGAGTTGAATATAGTGGTTCCAACTTATATGTTTGTTACCTATATATGTTTAGATGCCTTGCTAATATTTCTAGTTTTGATCATTTTACTTATAATTCTTATCTCTAATCACCGCCTCATTACACGTTAAAATAAAGTCCTTTTGACTTTAAGTGGTAGAGATTTGGTATAAAAGCAATTATATGGTAAATATGCATATAAACATCCCTTGCTGAAGTAACCTTAATTCTCTAACAAACTTTTCATCAAATAGTTAGCAAGCTTTCCTCAAACAAGTATAGAAGGTGGAAAAAAGTCAACCAATACACTTCCAACATAGAAACACAATTCACTATCTTCCAAACACAAACATAAACAAAAACTCATACACCATAACAAGAACACAAAATAAACCCCAAAATGTAGTGAAAAAATAGAGCACAACACAAGGAGGGTTCTTGAAAACATAAAAGAAGAACGACGCTTCTTCGATAGTGACAACCACAACACAAGAGACAACCACAATAGAGGAGAAAACGTTTCTTCAATGGTGAACCAAAAGGAAATATGAAAACTAATATGCAAACAAAGAGAGTATCATTTTAGTGTTAATAACCTAGTAGAAAATGATGTCGTTTGTTGTTAAACAAAATGATGTTGTTTTCGATTAATTGGAAAGATATATACCATTTGGCGACATTTTTCTTGGGTTGACCTTTGGCGATGAAATTATATAGAATACATAAATTTTATCTAATAGTACCAAAGTTATATATAATAAATAGAGAATCGTAATTAACCATTTGGCTAATATGTTACATAAGTAAGATATGAGAAAATTTATCTATTATTTACAGATTCATAATTCATTATAATAGTTACAATTATTATATATGCATTCATATGACATTATATTAATTTCCATATATAATTATATTTATTGCAATATAATTACAAATAATTGCAATATGGTAAAAAGTGGAAATGATCAATATTACATATTAATATCATATTCTTAAAAATCAAATTTAATATTATTGGTAATCGTTATAAGTCTTAAAATAAATTTCGTTATGTCATTACTTCCAACTTATAAAACTAAAAACACAAAATTAATTTATTTACATTAATTTATACTTTTTTATTAATCTCTTATAAAATATATGATTTGATAATTTTATTAGTTGTCACAAAACTTTATTTATTATGTATAAATCATATACTATTTTATATAAATGATATATTGCAAAACATTTGCTAAAAAAATTACCATAAATATGAAAGGTATTGGCCATGATTTTATAAAATTGTCATCTAATATATCCCTTTAGTAATGATTCCACAAGATCGTCGCTAAAGGCGTCTACATGGGTGATGATTACTAAAAATTGTTGCTAATTGTTAAACATTTGGCAACATTTTCTGAAATCATGGCCATATGTTGTAACATTTAAAAAAACAAAAAAATGTCATTTTTGTCTTCAATTTTTTCATTTAAAATGAAATGAATATGACGTCATTTGTTGTAACAATGGACAACATTATTTTTGTATAATTTAAAACAAAAACCTAAAGCCCCCATCCCTTACTCATTTTGTCTTCGTTGATAATTCTTCTGTCATTTTCTTCGTTAATCGTAATCGTTAGTCTTCTTTAGTTGTTCTTCCACCATATTCCTCCATTGTCTGCTTCTGTTGTCTCCAGTTAATCGTCCGTCGAGGTTAGTCATCTATGCTTTACTCTTTGTTTTTTTTCCCTTTTGATGTTATTGTGAAATCCTTTTATGTTCGTCAGTTTTGTTGATTTGGTTGATGTTGTCTACATTTATTGGAACTAGTAATGATTCATTCTTCATTTATTGTGTTAATGTTGGTGAAGAATGGAAAACGAAAAAAATTTTGTTATTAGTTAGGGATGAATTTTTGAAGCCTACGAAGTGTTTGATGAAAGTTCTATTAGGGATGATTTTGTAATACTATAAAGTGTTAGGTATATTATTTACAACTATTTAATTAAAGTTGTGGGCATTATATTTTTATTTGGTGTTGAACTCAAGTTCTCAATGCACCAATTTCATACTAAGTCCATATTCTCAAATATTTCATACCAATTTCATACTAAGTCAACATACAAATTTCATACTAAGTTTTTTAATGGAATCTTTTTATAATTTTTCTTCTCATGACTTCCAATGTATCAATTGCATTTTATAGTTTTTTTAATGTATATTCATATTGACATTGCACAAGTGTATTATATTAAATATGAAATTGTTATTTACCAAGACCTATTTTGCGTTAAAAAGCATAGATAATCGTCCAGCTCCATTGTTCGTCATCCTTGGTTGTCCGTCTGTCCAAGTAAGTTATCCAACTTTTGTTTAGTTTTTTATATTCAGCTTTAATAGTCTTGAGTATTTGTGTTTGGGTTTTGTGTGAATGCAATGAATGTCTCGATTGGAGACATAATAAACCACTTATAATAAACCACTTTCTCGATTCATATGGTATAACAATGCCACATACCTTACTTATGCTATGATTTCAAACATAATATATCAACTATAATGCATATTTTCGAACTAGTAATGTAAGAAATCCACTTAAAATGATGGATGACTGGAGGCATAATAAACCACTTATAATCATGGATGATCAGAGACATAATAAACCCCTAGGATGGTATATATAGACTAGAAACTCATGATACAGCTTCGATAAGGCTTATCAATGAAATAATCCATGAGCCTAGGATTCACGGCAAGAAGACCCTTTATGGATTCATATGGTCTAGTAATGCCACGTACCTTAGTTATGTTATGATTTCAAACATTATATTTCAACTATAATGCATAATTTTGGACTAGTAACATAAAAAATCCACATATAATTATGGATGATTAGAGGCATAATAAACCCTTAGGATGATATGTAATGCCCCAAAATATACCCTAGTTGAAATAGTACATATTTATGAAAGTACATGTGTGATATGAGTAAGAATTGTGCTATGCTTGGAATATGAAAGACATATGACACAAAATTTTGATCAAGGGGACTATAGTTAGTAAATTGAAATTAATTGATATCAGTAGAGAATTGAGCTATTGAAATGTATGTTTGACTAGTAAAATTATCCAGTGACAAGTTAAGTTGGTACATAGAAATTAAAATGACTAAGCCTAAGAATTAATGACATTGGGCATAGCTAATAAAATGACATTTGGCACTATTGGATGATTGACATGTGGACTAGTTTTATAGGTGACTAGTGGTATCACTTTAATTAGGCAAATGGCATTACATGCATCGAGACATATGGCTTGATAATTTGAGGACACCTAGCAAAGCAAGAGCTGAATCACTCCAGCTCATTTCGACGGCCCACTCACCAACTTTTGCTCCTTCCAACCGAAACTATTCACCCCTCTCAACTTCTAAAATTTTTCTTAGTTTTGGACCATTTTCACTTGCAAATCTTTATGTGTGCTAATTGTTTGGAAGGGCTGGTTTAGCTGGTTCTTGAAGGTAAAGAGGTAAGGGATTTCTACACTTGATAGCATGTATTCATATAAGTTTTATGATGCCTAATTTAGCCAGAAATATGTGTTATGATGATGAACATTAGGTGCTGGAAAAATAGTTCTAGTTTGGCATATGTTGTTTCGGTTGTAATGTATAAAAGATAAGGATTGTGAGCTGTTTACTGAATGACTTTGGAATTGTTTCTTGAAAGAATATTGATGTGTAATTGAGGCATTAATAAGGTGCAATTGAGGTGGAATTCATGAATTTTGGTGAAGTGGGTGTTGAAGGTGTAAGATGTGAGCTAATTGTAGTAGTTTCACTGAATAGGTTTCACTATATAGACATTGGTATTTTGGCTATAACTTGATCTGTAGAGCTCCAAATGAGATGATATTTGATTCAAAATAAACTAGAAACATTTGGATACAAATGTTAAGAATAAATGGAATTTAATTCTATCGTTAAGGATCTTGAAATTTAGCTTGAACGTGAGTCTTGGCTTCAGTTGTAGCACTACTAGGGACAGAAATCATGTCCTGTTGTTATTGAATAAACCGTATTGATGTAGGCTGAATCAGACTAAGGTGTCTTCTCCAAAGTTATATCTTAGTCTCTTAGATTTAAATTGGTATAAATTTTGTAATTTTTAGATATTGTAATTGAGAGATATGGGTTGTAAAACTTGAATGCATGATAATGCATTAGCCAAAATTTCAAATGTACACAGTCTGTGGTATTTTGAGCATAACACATTGAATATTAAATTAAATTGTATGATCTTAGTATCATTAGAAAATTAAGACACAGAGGAACAATTTTATAGAAGAGAGTGTTATAGAAATACATCATTTTCTTAGTCTTATTGATTATGCAAAGTTGACCAGAATGAGGTGCTTCCAGCAAAAACTGGAATAGTAATTGAATGTATGAATTTTGAAACTTTTTAAGTACAATTGATGTTTACATCAGTTTAGTAAGAAAATATACCTGAGAATTTGTCATGAACATACATCATACATATTCAGTATACATAAATGAATTCTTAATCATTCACAATAGTGAGTTGTATATGTGTTAAATGTTATAAAGGAACGCATAGAGTGACTGCTTCCAGATATTGCCAGGACTTTAAGGCAACAAGCAATAAGGGAGATCTTGTGAGTAAACTTCGATGATCACACCTAATTTTTTTTTTGGTTGTTGAATTTGATTTATGCTGATTGTGTTCTGAATTCCGGATAATGATTGTCCGAGGTGTTTGACATATGTTTATATCATTGGAAGTGCTACTTGCATGTGAATATGATTGACTAATTGCTTTGCACATGTGATTAAACCCAAGTTTCTTATATAAATTGGTGACATTTTCATGGTTTTTACTACACTTCTTGGCTCTTATTTTTAGATTTTA
>JAOQMP010075606.1:0-19647 GCA_027563575.1 Erythroxylum pedicellare | reverse complement strand
CCTATAAAAGTGTTCCTCTATGTCTTATCTTTCCATTGACACCAAAATCACTTAATTTGGTTCAGTAATTTGGAAGATATATCTTAAACATTTTCGGGTTGTTCTTACACAAGGACAGTATACCATATACAACTTCCATCCAGAAATTAAACATCTTCGAAATTCCACACTTCGATTCGATCAATCTTTTTCAGTTAAATCTGAATTTCTACCAATTTTTTTTAGAGGTATAAAAATTTGTTAGGAATCTATTGGTTCAAGAATCAAGTCATTTGGAGGTCTAGAGAAGAAGTTATGGTCAAAAGATGGAAGGCTATGCAGTAAAAAGAAAACCCCTCAAAAGCACAAGGATGCAATTAAATCCAATATCTAAAAACAACGTGTTTTGCCAACTCTCAATGTCACTGTTGTGCTTATGCACAACGGTGCTTTTTTGCCTAAACCTTAAAAGTCACCGTTGTGCTTATGCATGACGGTGTAACTCTACTTCATCTTCTCCACCAACATTTCAACTTCAATCTTCCATAACTTTTGATCTAGAGCTCCAAAATTTACAAACTTTTTATCAATGGAAAGCTTACAGAAATATCTATAGCTTTTGTGCAGACCATTTTACAAAAATCTGCCTAGATTAGTACAGTGAATTCACCGAAGTTCAGATCAAAAAATTAGCTCTCTCCTACTATTCATTCCCATAATTTTTAGACTTCCATTTTATTTTTCAAGATCCAACACTTCTATTTTTATTCTAGTCATTTCAACTCCATTTCACTAATCTCATTCACCATAAATTCATAATACTACAAAATATACAAGTTTGACCAAAAACCAACAAAAGCCAAAAATTCATATTCATCCTTTTCATACTCTATTACTTTTCTGCATTTTCAACTTTCATTTTCAATCACTATTCTTCCTCTTAACTTCCATTTAAACACTAATTCCCATATAAAACCATCATTATAAAATTACTCTTTAACTCAAAAACCATTTCCTTGATCATCTCTAAGTTTTCATCAACTTACTTACAACACACATATATATAACATGCACAGTGAAGAACAGAGCATATATCACCTTTTTATATCTAATTTTGTACACTAATCCTGTATATCATTTCATTGCTATTTCAACTCCGAAAACTATTTCCACATCACCCGAATCATTAACAATCCATCAAAACTAAATTAACATGATACCCAAAAAAAATTTCATCCCATCAACAGTATTCGTGAATATATATACGTAATGTCATGATCCAATCAACTAATAGTAAATTTATCAATTTATATCAAAAATCCACAACTCTAACAAATTTATTTACTTCTTACTTGCTGAAAACTCTAAAAGCTTTAACTATCTTCAAGCCCTAACTCCATGCAAAACTCACGTTCCATTGTGAACACTAACCAACTTCTGGTTCTCCTTAAGGTAGGAGAAATACTTAGCAGTAAGGTAGAGGAAGGAAAAGTAAAGAAATTCCTCAGAGGAATTTGATAGAAAACTCTATATGTTGAAGAAGATTTAAAGGAGGTTACTACGAAAGAGAAGGAACTTAGGAAAAAAACTAACTCCTATTCACTCTTTAGATAACTTGAACTTACTCTAAACAAATTATAAAAATGACTTACTAAAACAGTGACACTTGTCACTTTCCGAAGGTTTCACTCTAACTAAGTTTCTTTTGAAACTAACTCCTTTAGTCTCATCTTTGCAATATAACTATCTACAATCATCATTAATTCCTATTCCTAATTTTTATAAATTTCCATAATTCTCTATAATTTTTGAAAATAAATCCTAAAATCTCCAAAATTCAAAAATATTACCATTTCACTAACCTATAAAATTTCCAATGTAAAAACATTCATAATTCTCAAAAAATACACAAATTAATCCAATTATGCCTGGAATTATTCATTAATGCATGTACAATTATTTTCAGTCGCAACTATTTCACTATTCATGTGTATGTATATGACCTAATATGCATGAACATGGAAATGCATTTCTAACTCTCATTAATCACTCACATTTACCATTTTAACCTTCCCACAAGTAATGAGATGTTACATAATCGTTATAATTATAGACTAAATTGTTTTCTTTTTGGTTAAATATTTATTATAATGAGAAAATTGGCAACCATAACATACCATAGGTGGGTAAAATAGCAATTTGGTACAAGAAGTTAAGAGTTGTAATTTCCACATCAAGGGTAATCACTCCTAGAAATCCCAAACCTTTGCTTCTAATTGTGGCTAATATCCTAATTACAAATATCCCATCTCATGTGTCACTTATAGAGCAACCTATGCATATGTTCCTTTAGTTACAATTAAGATTAATTTGAACCACTTTTAAACTTTTTAGACAAAGAAGTTTAAGGTATCACAGTACATCAATTGGGAAGTCATAAGAGAGTTGAACATAGAGACTAGGGAGCAGTGGATGGTAAACTTTGATGGACGACTTAAGTTATTTGATATCTAAAAGCCAATGTATTAGTAATAATGTTTGAAGTTTATATATAAATTACAAGTGGAAGAGAGGAAAATGACTTAGGGCGATGAATTAGTCATTTAATTCCAGTTAGGGGGCATCCATCGCTACTTTAACTACAATCAGTTTAGCATCCTACAAGATTTTGAATTGAGTAACATATGCATATAATGTGTCCTAATATAACCCTAGTTAATTGGGAATAATGAAATATTGATTTTGCAGTTCCATAGTACATCCCTACTTGCCCACTAAGTCCAAGGACTTTAGATTCCACTATCACATAATGAAGTATGTGCATGAGTTGATCTTACATTCTTTATGTGCATGATGGGACAACATTGATGTTGTTACCCACTAAGACTCATTCTTCTTGCATTGTAGGAGACATTGGGTACAATGCCATTTAGGGATGCCTTTATTTAGCTAATTAAGGGCAATTTGTATCACTTAAACTTTAGTATGATCGTCAAAAAATCAATCATTATCTAATTAGTAAGAAGGTTGGAGTGCTAAGTGATGAGCGAGAGTTGACATTAGTTGATGATGTGGTCAACTCTTAGATGATACTCTCCTATATCACCACTCTGAATCCACCCTCTAAGGACTAACATGTTCACTATTCTTCACGTAATTCCTTATTTATTTTTTTAACCTTTGTATTGACATGACTATACAGGAAAACAATTTGTTGTCAATGAAAATTGAGGGAATTTAGTAAATGTTGCAATGTTCCTATATTTTATATTAGTGAAGTACCCGTTCTTTTATTTTATTCTCCTCCCTATGTTTTTTATCTTGATTTGCTTGTGGATGTATATATTTTATACATATATTAAGTTAAATGTGAATTCTTTTTTATTATACCATACGAAAAAAATTTAAAATGAGTATACATAAATTTATTATATTGGCTTCAACCATAAATAAATTTATTCTATTGGCTTCAACCCAAGTAAGAAGTTTAAGGTTAAAGAGTAGTGTTAGTAGCCATATAAAATGGTGACCTGATTAAGTAATTAAGATTATTCATGATAAGTTTCTTACTTTTGCATTAAAAGGTTATTTAAATAAGCTCTTAATGCTTTTCTTTTGATTTAAACTTTTGGTCTTACTTACCATTCAATAAGAGTCATGAAGATATTTATAAGTTGAAATATTTTTTCTCATGTATGTTATCTTATGTATTGAGATGAATTTTTTGAATTTAGATGAAGGATTTTATAGTAGATTGAATTAATTTACCACTTGATACAAGTAGTTAAATGTTAAACAGTTTAATAAACTTTACTGTTGAATAAGTAGTGGAGAATCTTGGTGGATATGTTTGATTTGTTAAATGTTTTCCTGTAATTGCCTTATATTTAATTTTGAATTATACAAATTGATTTTCTTGAAGAAAAGCAATTACTTAAGTGTAGGAGAATATAATAATTACCAGTTGTACTTTATTTTTAGCATAAATTTAGAGATAATTATGCTTTTTATGTTTTTCAATAAATATGGTATTTAAAAATGAATTTTATTATATTTCAAATCTTGTTTCATTCCCTTAATGAAGGAGCAAAGTTAAAGATATTGAGTATAGTTAGAGAAAATTTGGTAAATTTTAAGTGAAAGACTAGGAACATAATGCCAACACTATTTCCAGTTTTTACCTGTGTTCAATTTTCCACATTTTATTTAGGAAAAATATTTTTAAATGACTAACACAATCCTAATATGGACATGTGTTTAATAAGATGTTTAATAAGGTGGCATTATTCTTTAGGACTTTATGAAATCTTTCGTATTCTCCCTGTGGTCACCAGTATAAGGAAACATGGACCCATGTTTAGAATTATGTTTGGCAGTGTCTTATTACATAAAGAATAAAAAAGGAGTCTTAAAAACACAAGAGCCTAATATGGTCCTGTGTTTGGGCTACATTAGATAGAAATTCTATGGTTTCACAGTTTAAGAGAGAGATGATGAAAAATAGAGACAAAGCCTGGGATTAGTTCTTGGAGATCAATTTTAGAGAAAAAGTATCATTTAAGAGTTGACTAAAGTAATTTGGGTTAAAGAAAAAGCACTTTGAAAATGAGAATTTCATCAGGATATATTAAGAACATTCAAGATTCAAGCTTTAGAATTCAAACTTCCTTCTTACATTCTTCGTTGTTTTTTGCGAGCTTTATTTATATTATTATAAACTAATTAGGATAAAGATCAAGGTGATTGATATTTTAGTTGGCTCTTAATTTAATGACAGGTTTTAGTTTTCTTGAGAATTGTTTATGATTACATTATGTTAAATTGAAATTTGTCAACATTTTAGTTCAATTTTCAATTTTATGCATTTAGATTAAGATGTTATTTTGTATATATAGATCATAATGTAAAAAAATGAGAGTTACATGGAACCCTCAAGATAAGGCAACATAAATGGGTTAGGTTCAAACCTGTCATTACAATTTACAAAGCAAGGTAACATGTTTTTAGTGGTTTTGATTAGAAAGAGACTTCAATCAATCAACTTAAGAATATAAGCTATATTTATCGAGAGGATATAATTGTAAAATTGGAATTATTAACAATCCAAAGAACTAAGATTAATCATTGAGTAAAGAAAAATTCATAGCATAAGAAAAGTTTTAATGGAAGTCTACCTAGATTTTATTTAATTATGATTGATTAACCTTATTCATTATTTTAATTTTATAATTTGAATTAATTTTGTTTATCAATCATTAACTTCATTTTCTAATGTCTCAAAGCTACGGACGAAAACCTATACTTTTTATAATCTTGTTTATTATATAACAATCAATGCAAAACTTCCAACTTTCATCTTTTTCAGGAGTCAATAATGTTGGAATTACACACATGCCAGAACTTTCTTAAACAAGTCCTTTCTTTTGTTAACTAGGTTATGAGTACAATTGTAATATCTTCTTTTTCATCACATTTTTCTATTGACTAGATTGTTGATACAATTGTAATATCCACTCTTTTAGCTTATTAGTTTTTTTTTCCCATACTTTAGATCCATCTCCCAAAATTGATTCTTAATGTTTTCTTCTATCCTCATTACATTACTAGTCCTAGTTCCTTCTACCATTGTTAAAACTCACCTTACTATAAGAACTGTAATACAACTTAATATAATTAGGCTTGGCAATGGTCCAAAGCTCTGGGCTTAAGCTCGATCAAATATATTTTTTACTTTTAAAAATTCAAATGACGTTATTTTTCAAAAACAACATCGTTTTGAGTGAAAATTTTAGGCTTTAGGCTGGGCCAAGTTGGGAAGCTCTCTATGAAGCCCAAAATTATATATAAAAAAAGCTCAAGCCTAACTAGTTAACTTAGCTAGGGTTAGGTTGGGTAGAGCTGGCTTTTTTTGCCAACATTAAATACAATCAAACTCAATTGTCAAAGATAGTTGGAATATATCAACTCTACATCCCACATTATTTAAACTTTATATAAAAATATAGAAATTTGTAGAGAGTTATGAGAGAAGAAGAATGGAAATATCTATCAACTTATAACATTGTAATCACACATAATAACTAATAATAACTTTTGTTATAGTTGTTATTCATAGGCTAACTCCTTATCTTAAAACATGTATAAATTAATTCATAATTAATCAAAATGATGCTACCACAAGTAGCCCTCAATACCATTTAGTGACTAAACTTCCTTCAGTAAGCTTTGTTACTTTTGTTGTATGTGAACCTTTATCAAGTATTAGAAAAACAAAAACAAAAACTTACACCAAAAGTCCACAATTAGAATTATGAGAGCTCCCATTTACATTAAAAAAAAGTAAGGTAGGAAACCGTTTAATCTGAAGTAACAAAACATCTTTGGGGTATCTTTTTTTTGAAAAATGAATAATTGGTATTCATTATAGGCAAAACTAATAAAACATTACAATAAGTTGAAGGCCATAGAGCCCTCAGTTAAGTATAGTAAAAAATAAAACGATTACAAAAATAGGTCAAGATTTAACTTATAGATTCAATCTCAGTTTTGTGTCTGATGAAAGAGTGTTTTGAACATTCTTAGTATCAAAAGCCAATCGAATCCAATTAATAATCTTACTGGTAGTTCTCTTCTTCCCTATGTGTAAAGATTATGTTATTCCTCTCCTTCCAAAGCATATAAATGGTAGAGGTGAAAGGCACTTTAAGAATTTGTCCATTAGAAATATTCTGCTTCAACTGGTTAATCACCTAATTCAATGTTTGCTCCCAGTCATACATGTAAGTGCCATTGGTATATTAAGTGTAGGATCTTGCTCCAGACTGCTTTAGAAAACCTACATTGAAAATAGGTGATCTCGATTTTCCACTTCCATCTTACATAATACATAAGTAGAGTCCACATTGCCATGTCATTGAATTTTGGTTTTTAACCAATTCTTTATTGCAATCCGAGATATCATTAAGGCTTTAGGATTCAAGCTTAACTATTAAGAGAACATTTCCTATATGCTTGTGCTTATTACAACCTTAACAATCTTTGGCATAAGCATAGCACTTTTTGACATCAAAATGTTTAAGCAAGAATCAACACATACTCATTCTTTTCAGTAAGCCTCCTAGAACTATCAGTGTCAAACTTAAGAATAATTTTGTGCTTTAGAAAGCACATCTACTTCCTTTTATGAGTCTCTTTGATGTTGGTGCTTCTTTTTTGCTTCTTGTTTATCTATTGCTATTAACTCTTCTAATTTATTATCATTTTCTATATCATTTCCTATTTCTTCTATGGATATAATGGAGATCTTAAGAGTGAATAGAAGTAGATTAATGATTATGAAAAGGATTAAACTTAAACATACCTAGTTTGGTATCCATTTCTATTTATGTAAATTACTGAAGACTTTAAGTAAGCTCATCAACCTTCGAATAAGTAGCTACAACTTATGATCCTCCTTAATAAAAATTGTATACAATAATACCAATAAGATATCTCTGCACCTTTCGTAATGGACATATCATTGAATGAGTTAAAGGAAAGTACATATCTATAAACTAACCTAAGAAGGCAACAGGAGACTTGGCAACTATTTAAAGTAACTTTATTAGGCCTTCTTGTCATAAACCTAATAAGAACTTGATTTATACTGATAAGGTATCATTTTCTCTATTAAACTTTGGTCCACTTAATTAATTCATTTATTTACCCACTTTGTTATCATTATACTAGAACAATTTTTAATTTTCTTAGTCTTAATTTAAAAATTGTTAACTAATAAATGTCTAATAAAAACAAATTATAATATTTTCCTCCTTTAAAAATATTAATTATTATATTTATAATAAAGAGAAATAATAGATGCTAAGAGAATAAAAATAAAAATTGAAATTATCAACTTTTGTAAGACATTTGATCTAAATATAATAAAATTCTATCATTCAGTCTTGTAAGGCTTTCGATTACAAAAGCTATTAAAAATCTATGTTATATCCAACATAGATCAAATGCAATCATCTATATCTAATAATCTTACTATCATAAATGAGAAGATACAGTATATAAAACAATAATGGTAGTTGTATAATTTATAATGGACCTTTTTTTTTTGGGTCCCAAATTTTCTAACTTTAAGCTAAATTGTAGTCAAGAAATATGTTTTTCTCTCAATCTATATTAACCAGCATTAAAGAAAACCTTTATAGGATTAAAATTTTGTATCCCCTAATGGCTCATAAATCCATTAATATCTTAAGTTATTTGAATTTATCAAGGGATATATGATAAAGTTCAAACTATATGTATGCCCAATGATCTATAATATGTTTAAGATTGAGATAACTCTTAAAACTTTCACCCATGTAATGAAAAAAAATTATATGACTAAAAATAAAATGGTAATCATTAATATATATAATCATCACAATCGTAATACATTAAAACAATATTGTATTTGGAGAAAATATATAATGATTTTTAGCTAACAATGTAAAAGGACTTCAAAACACCTATACTATAAATATGTCTCTTAAAAATAACTAGGCAAAGTCCTTTAGTCAGAGGATCAGACACATATCCTTATCCAAAATGTACTCTACTATAATGGTACCTTTCTGTACAAGTTCCTTTACGGTCAAATATTTAAGCTCCAAATACTTAAACCCCTATTATATTCTTTTTTTATTATAGAACAATAATACAGAAAAATTATCACAGTACAACTGACTTGGTTTTTAACTAAATCAACCATAAATAGTTCAGGAATCAAATTTCTTAACCAAATTACCTGTGAAGCAATT
Source organism: Erythroxylum pedicellare (assembly GCA_027563575.1). Classification (NCBI taxonomy): domain Eukaryota; kingdom Viridiplantae; phylum Streptophyta; class Magnoliopsida; order Malpighiales; family Erythroxylaceae; genus Erythroxylum; species Erythroxylum pedicellare. Next base: position 10,873 of record JAOQMP010075606.1, on the reverse strand, counting down.
TAATAAGCTCTATTTGTATAGATGAAGTCACAAATGTTACCAATGCATACTTAAACAAACATTAGGTCACCAGTTGCACTAGAACAAATAATTGTCTTTATGGTCTCATTTTTCCATCCCATTCTTTGTACATTTACAAAAGATAATCCCTCTTTATAAGAGACTAGTGTTGTACAACGTTTACAATTTTCATATTAAACTTTTAAAACATACGCTCAATATATTCTTTTTATGAGAAAATAAGTTTTGAGATTTGTCCTGATGAATCTAAATAACAAGGACTAAATATGCTTCACTAAGATCCTTTATGCAAAACTATTTGTCCAATAGCTTTTTAACCTCACACAACATCTCCAAGTCATTTAATGCAAGAAAGATATGTATATAAAAGTAGAAAGTTAATCTTGCTCCCTCAAACGGCATAGTAAAAGTATCTTTCTACTTTATTTTTCACAAGGAGAAATGAGGTTATTAACTCATAAAACTTTAGTTACCACTTACAGGAAGATTATTTTAGTTCATATAATGATTTTCCTAATTTATAGATTATATGAATCTTGTCTTCATCTTGGACTCTTCAACTTGTGCCATATAAACCTTTTTATAAAGCTAGCTTTCCATTTAAGAAAGCATCTTTAACATCCAATTGTTATGACTTCATATCATAATGAGATATTATTGTCAATAATCACTCTTAATTCATCTTTGGAAGATATAAGAGAGAACGTGAGATTAAAGTATATCCCTTCTCTTTAAATGAAACCTTTATAGCTAACGTAGCTTTAAACAACTCGATTTTACCCTAAATTCCTATTTGGTCTTATAAACCTATTTATAGAAACATATTTGTAGTTACAAGTTAATAAGTTTATGTCCTTGATTATACATTATAGATTGTATTTCATCTCACATTATATCTTACCATAAAGTACTATGATCACCATAAATAACATTTTTGTAACTGAATTAGCATATCTAAAATCATTGTCATCCAAGTCCAGATAGACTATATAATTAGATGATATTTTAGCTTTCCTCACCCTAGTGGATCTTCTTAGATAAACCTATTCCATTTGACTTTGTGTCATATGATCATTTTTTTACTTGCCTTATACTTGAATGGAACTGAATTTAGGATCCACTAACTTAAGTAAATGGTCAAAGGTATAAAATATAATGGTATTAACTCTGGTATGATATGAAATATGAGAATGAACAAAACTCATCATAGACATACATTCCATAAACTTAGCCATTTATGACTTTGTAATTTTAGATCCTCCTTTTATATAGCAAAATATGTAGCCTTTAGAATAAGCTACAAAATAGTAATGAGTAGAAGGAGAATGCAATTTATTTTCATTAGGATTATACAAATATTCCTCAATAAGGAGACTTTGTTTCCACCCCTTTTATAGCTCAAAAGGTGTTTTAAGTAGTCTCACCTTAAAGGTAATCTGAAAAGTTATGTTTTACATACTTCTCATCATATCCTTTAAAATGTGATTATTTCTTTCAGTTATACCATTCTATGCAAGATTATTAGGCTCAATAAACAAAGCTACTATTCGATAAGTTTGTAAGTATTTTATAAGCAAACCCTTTTCTTATCTGAAAACTTATGTTTCTATAATCCTCATCTCCGCAATTAGATATGATAATTTTGATTGATTTTTTCAAATCATTCTCAACTTTAATATTAAATATATTGAACTTGTTAAGAAATTTAGATTTTTCTTTAATTAGAGCATATATCCATAACAACGATAATCACCAATAAAAAGTCAAGAAAATTTATAATTATATATAGTAAATGAGTAAGGAACACAAATATTAGTATAAATGATCTCTAAAAAATTAAAATTGTGAGTTAACCTCCTTTTCTTTATTTAGTTAACTTGCCTTTACAACAATCAAAACATATCTTTAGATCGACAAAATAAAAAGTTTGAAGAATCCTTTATCAATCTTTTAATTATTTCTCTAGAGATGTAACCTAATATTTTATGCCACAATATAAAAAATTTCCTTTATCAGAGGTCTTTTACTAACAACCTTTTCAACATTTTATGAAGAAGTTTGGATTTCATCAAAAGTCAAACACATTTTATACAAACCATACGATTAGAAATTTGTATTAATAAGTTTTACATCAAAAAATAACTATATACTATAATTCTATATTATAAAACTATAGACTTCCTTATCCAAAATTGATACAGAGACTAAATTTTGTCTAAAAGACAATATGTATAATGTTTATACAATACGATTTTAAAACTAGTATTAAGGTTAGACTAACAACTCCTAAACAAAATCTACATCAACTTCTTCATTTGTATACCATCATTTGAGACTCATCTTTAGTTTTCTAACTATTTGATATGAACTACCTAGCCATTTAGAACCTAATATGGTTATAACAATATTAGATTCATGACATAAGCCAAAGAGTTACCTTATAATTCATGTTTTCCTTCTAGGCTTTATACTTTGTATAAACAAATTCTTTTAACATTTCTTTTTATAAAAGAAACACCATATACTCATTATATTATAGGATCCCTTATAATACTAGTTAAACTTTGTTCTTTAAGTAGAGGGCTTTAGGAGTATTACCTTTATTCTTTCTAAGTTTAATTTTAGGTTTTGGATTGGTGGCTATCAAGGTTATATATATGGTGTTATTTTGTTTTTCTTCTTTAGATACATAATGGCAGTTAAAGCATTAATGTCCTAAGTCCCATATTGTGAGTTGAACTCTAAAAGAAGTGTATATAGAACTTGGTGAATAATGCAAGCATCAAGAATCACAATGTTTTGAGCTTTGAGTTTACTCTATAAATAAACCATCTTGATGATACATTCCCTCACTCACTTAACCCTTTTATATCGCAAAGAATACATTTATTTTAATATAGTTCAGATTTTAGCATTAAAATAAATTATATATTGTAATATCTTGTTTCCCCATGTTAAGGGTTAGAACCCTAGAATACTGAATATGAGAGATTTTATTGAGAAATTAGGAAATGCATTTCATGCTCGTGCATAATATTAACATACACATACGCAAATTTGATTTTTTCTGTACACATTACAATGACTGTTCATGCACTCATTTGACTTACAGGATATAAATGATTTTTAAATGATTATAATGTGAATAGTGAATAATTTGTCTTAATAATTGATTTGAAGAGTATTATTATTGATTTAGAATTTTTGGTAAAAATTTGGAAAATTTTCTAAAATTATGAGTATTTTTGGACTAGGAAAAATGTCAAGTGACAAAACAATTGATAAATGGTGGTAGAATTAAAAAGAGAAATTGTTGATAAATAACATTAGGATTTAATGATGAATATCATAAAAAATTGGGTGACAATTGGATTAGAAATTTGGAGACAAATAGACCAGAGATTAAATGGTAATGAGTACCATAATTAAAAGATGTTAGTTGGTTCTTTAAGTGGTAACTGTCATGAAACATGTTATAACACCCACCAAGCAAATGTTACCTTGCTTTATTAAACCCACCCATGTTATTTACCTCTTGAAAGACCATCTTTGATCTTTGTCTTTCATGTTGCCATATGCTCTCTTCTTCTTCATTTTCATTTTCTTCACTCACTATCTTCTCACTCTCACCCTCATCACGTTAGGTTCTTGCTTTCTTTCACTTTGTTTCTTCAAGATCTTTGTTATCTCTTCATCTTGATAGTAAAAACCTAACATATTCCTCCTTAAAGAGTTGATGATCATGTGACCCGTGGAAAGCTAGGGTTCACATGATTTTGAAGAGTTTGGAGTTTTATCAAGTAAGTTATACTTTAATCTTTATGGGTAGTTGCAAATGAATCAAATATGATGAATGATTTGAGATTTGATGACCATGATCATGGAGCTTCATATATGCTTTAAATGGGTGTAAACATAAAGAGATTTATGTTCTAAATTTTAGGGTGTTAATTTTATTCATGAGTTGTTTAATAAAAGCATTTATGATGAATATTTAGGGATGGATTGATTGTGATAATGGTGTTTGAAGTGTGCTACACGTTAATGAACAAATGGATACATCATGTTCTATTGTTGTGTAAATGATAAATAACAGTTTGTGAGTTATAGTATAAATGATTTTGTGTTCAAATTGAGGTGATAATGAAGAGGTTATGATGTATAGTTGATGAACTATGCATAAGATAGTTTGAATGTAACATATAGGGGCTGAAAATCTAGAAAAGTAAAAGAATTGCTAGAATATGTTAATTATAGTGTTTTCATGGAATATACATTTGTATTTTGGACATATCTTGATTTGTAGACATCCAAATGGGATGATTTTTATTTTATATTAAACTGAGACATATGACTATATTTTTTATGAAGGAATCGAATTTGAATTTTGTCTCAAAGAGTTTCAAATTTTGGCTCAAAGTTGAGTATAGTGTGCTGTCTCGATGTGAGAATAGTCTGTAATATTTTAGGTATAACTTGGATAATACTAAACCAAACTGCATGAACTTGATGTTTTTAGAAACGTAAGACATAAAGGAACATTTTTTATAAGAATGTATTGCCTAAATACCTAGTTTTCTTTGTTAAAATGGCCATGCAAAGTTGAATCGAAAATCTATTTTGAGAAAAGCTGGAATGATGCTTGAATAAAGGATGATCAGATAGTTGCACGATCGTCACAAAGAGGAAGTTGCATGATCGTTACAAAGAGGAAGTTGCACGATCATGTTTTTCAGAGAAGAATCATTTGGTAGTTTCACGATCATGCACAAGCATGATCATGCATTGCTCTCTTCTTACCCCACCTTGATGTCTTTAGACTTAATTGAGGTTTAAAATGAACCTAGATAGTTGATAAAGTAAGTGGCTAAGTGGTTGATGAGTTTAGGATGTCGATTGACATTAGGATTAAAGAATGAATTGACTTGATATGAAATTATCTCAATTTGGAAGTTACAAGTTGTTAATGATGTAAAAGTGTTCTTATGAATAATATGAATTAGGTATGGATGAATGAATGAGAATTGGGAAATTGTAGGGATGTATAATGCTAGGAAAGGATTGGTAAATGTATGATTGATAAACTGAGGATAATCAAGTTTCACAAGATATGAGATGTGAATGATCATAAGATGTGGACTAAGGAAATATACCCGTGATAGTCATTGAGCATGCATTATACATGTCACTTATACATATATATATGATTGAGTATTCATGGAAATGTGCAAATTATTAATGTGTAAATGTGTATGTATTACATGATATAGAAGATCAATTAGAGTGACAACATCCAGACATTGCTGGGACGTTGAGGCAATAGCTATCTGGAGCATACTGTGAGTAATCTAGATGGTCTCACATTTATTTATTGTTTTGTTTAAATTATGAATTAAATTATTATGTGATGTGGATGTGTTGATTCTGGACATTGAATATTCGAGGCGTTTGATGCATGAATAATATATTGAAAGTGCTCATTGTATGTGAATTTGACATAATATGTGATTTTCAACTTAATTGTTGAATGTAGAACAAAGGTTCAATGGTGAATGTGAATGCGAAAGAAAATTGAGCACAAGTGAATGATTGAATACATATAATGTTAGACCCCATTTACGAAGTCCAACTCTGAAGTCATAAAACATGAGCGTATTACCCTATCGAGTTATTTCAATAAACTCTCATTATCCATCATCAGTTCATCTTCATTCTCTGGTACCAAGCATGTTGGACCCCGTTTCTACCCTCGTAAGACACGTGCCAACGTTCTAAGTGACATCAGAACACGCCAACACGCATCCCACAAGAGTGGCATGTTCACACCCGTCAGTCACCAAAATCACAAGTTTACTTCTTCGGAAAAATTGTATCTCTATTTCACTATTTTATTTTGAAATAAGAATTATCTCATTCGAAGCTCTACAAATCAAGATATGATTAAAATACCGAAGTACGCTCAATAAAATAACTAATTCATGCTCTTCCAACTGATTCCCTCACTTTCTGTCCATCAATCATTTTCAAACCAATAATAAAGGCTATCAATTTTTTTTATAGATAGATAAATGTGTTAGGAATTTATTGGTTCAAGAATAAGGTCATTTGGAGGTCGGATGACAAAGTTATGGCCAAAAGAATTAAGCATGTTCAGTGTTGGAAAAACCCTTAAGGTGATCTACCTATTTTAGTACAACAGGCATATCTTTCTCTAAAGATGTCGGATTAAGGTTTTTGTAGGATGATGTCAAAGTGGACTTCTATATCTACAACTTTCATAAGACCCTAAAGAGATATTTTATCATCTAGTGGGTCAAAATTGTGAATTTTCGAAAGTGTACAATGTATGTCGTTAAACGGACATACTTCTCCACCTAACGGACATACACGAACTTTGGGGTGTCTTCCAGTACCGTGACGGTCCGTTTAATGGACCTAATGTCTATTTAACGGACATGGACTAGGCTGGGGATATTTTCAGACCCGATAAGGTCTGTCTAACGAACCTATTGTTCGTCTAACAGACATGGGTGAAACCCAAGCCCCTCCAAAGCCTTTCCAATGGTTCCTACATCCATTCTAACAACGCATTCACTTATAATCTTCCCAAATTCAACTCTTCTAGTACAATATCATTTCATATCAACTCAACTACCAAGTTTATTTCATTAAACTACCTACTCTCTACTCATTTGATTCATCATTTACAACCAATTTTCATCATTTACTATTGTTGTCACGTATACATCCTATAGAATATTACTAACTTATAATGAACATATCTCCCAACTTTGATATCCAAAAATTTCATACTTTATATTCTTGGAAAGAAGAAACATAATCTACAACTTCTAAGACACAACTTTGTCTAATTCAGCCTAGATCAATACAGTTTTTCCCTTGAAGTGAGAACAAACGTTTTACCCTTATGAAAGACTTGAAAATGAAATGTACAACTTGGAAGGCCATGAGCAAAATGCAATCATATTTCATTAATGAATCCAAAAAGAGTTTATACAAGCTTCACTTACATACCATCATAAATATCACTAACTTAAAACAAAATACATAAGGATGCTCAATGTTTGATATGCCTATAAAGCTATCCAAAATGTCACTAACTTAGTACAAAAGATCTCTAGCTATCATGGAGTTTTCGATGCCTTACAAGGTGCAATGCTTCTCTTATTCTACACCTGAGGAGTAAAAATATAGGTTGAGCTACAGAGCTCAGTGACTAATTACCGATAGCTAATATAGTGGCTAATATATTTATAGCCATCGGTAATTAGTCATAAGTTCAGGTATATACCAGGATTGTTACGCGAGGTTGCCAGCTTAATAAAAAGAGGTAGTGAGCTCATGCAAATGAATATAGATAACTATGAAAATTCAATTTTAAAAATAGTAGAATATGTGGCTCACATTACAAAACCAGATATACTCATGACTAATAAGTTGCCAAAACAAAAAATGATAATTTTAGAAATTATAAAATAAAAGGAGAATATTATAATGGAACAGATTTTGTTCCAGTTAATATATTAATAGATACAGAAGCTAATGGATATTATATTAGCTATAAACTTTGTACTGGATTACAAAAATATAAGTTAGATGAACCTCATCAATATACAAATTTTAATGGGGAATTACATTCTATAGATGAAGCTATAGAGACTTTAATAAAATTTGGTCAAGATATACTACCGATTAGACTATTAATAGGTTGGTTTTATATTGATAAAAGTATCTTGAAGATCTAAGTTCTCAATTTATGTTATTAAACTATCTATATCAGACATATAAGACTGTTCAGTATCGGAATTATTTGTAGACATCTTTTAATTTTTCTAAATGACAAATAAAAGGGCTTTTCATTATCTCTTTATCCTTATGGTCTAGAATAATGATTTGTTTTTGTTTATCATTATTTTTCTCTTTATGATTTATTGTGGATTCCAAATCTAAAATTATTTGTTCACAATATTGTACAATCCTTTCTCCATAACAAATTATGGTCTTTTGTAGTTCAATTATCTCTTTATCTTTTTTTAACGAATCTTGTTCTTTTAATATTATAAATTCTTTATCTATGAATCTATAGATTAAAGAGCATAAAAAGCATAATAATAAACAAGAAGTAAAATAAAACTGAACTCAATACTAATAATATAACAACATAAACATAATAATTTAAAGAAAAGAAACAGACCTAAAAGACTAAATGGTGGCTCTAATACCATTTCATATTTCACTAGACGAAGGTGGGGGAATCTCATCTAAACCAGCAAAAACTTTTAAGTTATTTAACTCTTTTTCAAGACTAAAATCTATTACAGTCATTCTTCCATATCGAGAGTTTCTAATATATTTAAGAATCTGTATATGTTTTAGAAGAAAATTCATTATGGGCTTATAATCGGGTCTTTTATTTTCTCTATCTTTATTATTTTCTTGTTCTGCATTATATTGAGCTACTAGTTCATTTATCAAAGTATTTATGCTAGCCTTTGAAGACAAATCTAAACGAACTAATTGTTCTCCATAGATTTCAACATCCATAACTAAGTGATTTCTTATATTTTTTCTATGCACATAACAGATGTAAACAGAACTACAAGGGTCCAACACGCTTCCTTACCTGATTTCGTTTTGACCGGAATATCACCGGGTCGTATCTCAGAGCTTTTACCAGGCGTTTCAGCCCCAACCTACGAGCATAGGTAACTCTCCTAAAGTTCCTTCAGTAATATCCAACACAGCCTAGTTTCATTTCCTACCTCTAGGCGTAAGAATGAGTTAGGAACGTGTTTGGAGTGTACTTTTGTTATTCTGATAGGCAAAGAAGAAAATATAAGAGGAAGAGTTTATTTATTGATACATAGAGAGTACAAGAGAGAAAGGCATTCGATGTGAAGCGATTGCTTCCTTTTTTACATGATTACGTATTTATATTAAGAAAGTATAAGAACTATTCTTGATTTTTATAAGACACGTACACATAAGACAAACACTATTTACATTATTATTATCTGCAGCGTTTAATCTTATCTGCTGCTTCTAGTCAGTCTCATCATTTTGTGCCGACATTTGTTGCTCCGTTGTTTTTGTACAATTTGGACAACTATCTTTTTTGTTTTTTCGAAAAAGACAAATCTTTTGTTGTGCTAGTAAACTTGATCTGATTACTCCTAATTCCAGTAACTTCATCTTTGTTCGTAAAAAGTTGTGTGCTACCAATGGTGTAATTTTAGCTGGTGATATCATGACAGACAAATGTATCTTTTGGCTACCATATGTGCGAAATCTTTTTTTAAAACTAGCTTCTATTCCTTGAAGAACTATTCTGATCCTAATTGCTCTTCTGTAATGAATATCTTTTCTTCAAATTTTGATATAATCTTTGATTTTATTTTGATATATAGATATTGAAAAAGAATCTACTTTTCCCAGCTAGATCAAATGATAAGCTGGATATTTACCATCAGTATCAAAATATAGTCCTGCTGATAAAATTTTAATAATAAAATATCTTTTGGAATTATTGTCAGATTATTAAGATAGCAGTCTCGAACTCCATCCTTTATCCATTGTGGTAAAAAACTGATTTCTGGAATGATTGGAGAAGATAAATATATCGAATTTAAAGCTCCAAAATTATACTAATATCGTATTTCCTGATGGTTTGATTCTTGTAAATAATTGATTCTTGGATAAATTCCTGAGAAATCAATATATCTAGTTTCATTATTTGAAAGACAAAATAATTCTTTCATTATCTTTTGTTGTTGATCTACTTATGGTGGCATCATGGATATTTCTTTGATTATTTGTGAAGAAGTAGCTGGACTAGTTAAGGGAATAGTAGATAACTTTGTGTGGGGCCTTAAATCTATTTTCATATCTTCTAGGGATAATTGTTTTGACAACTTATCAGTTATATCCGGTTTTGTAGTGTGAGCCACGTATTCTACTATTTTTAAACTTGAATTTTCATAGTTCTCATAGTTATCTATATTCATTTGCATGAGCTCAATACCGCTTTTTATTAAGCTGGCAACCTCGCACGACAATCCTGGAAGATTAGAAATATCAATGGAATCTAAAATAATATCTTTGATATGTCCTATTTCAGTATCCATTTTGCGAATTTCTTCAAGTATCCGAAGATGATGGTCTCCCATCTCTGATGAGAAAATCTGCTATAACATTTTTATCAGACTTAATAATTTCAATATTAAAATGATACATAGACAATAAAGTTTGCCATCTAATTAACCGTTTATATTCAGGTATACTTGGTAAATTATTTTTAATAAAAGATTTGACCTGCGTATTATCCATTCTTAACAAAAATCTTTTTGGAAGTAAAAAGTAGTAAAACTTTTTACAACTCTTTATGACCGCTAATAATTCTTTTTCATTTATATGATATCTATTTTCCATATCAGTAAATGTTCCAGAACAATATCTGCAAAGGCTTTCTCCTATTTTAGTATTATCACTATAATTGATTTTCTTTAAAACTCCACTCCAATTATTTTTTGAAGCATCAGTTTCTAATATCAAATCATCCTTTTCACTAGGTAAGTATAGTTTTAGTAATTTACTACATAACTTTTTCAGCTTTGTTACTTGATTCTCTAATTCTGGAGTAAAGCTGAATATTTTATCTTTCTTGAGTAAGTCTTGAAAAGGCTTTCGTAGCTCTGTTAAATCTTTAATAAAATCTGAGGCATATGTTAAGATTCCTAAAAAAGCTCTGTACTTGCTTTTATCAACTAATTTATCTGGAAATTTAGAAATTTTTTCTAATATATGATTTTGAAGTTCTATTCCGTGGCCATCT
>JAOQMP010075595.1:0-19649 GCA_027563575.1 Erythroxylum pedicellare | reverse complement strand
AAATAATAACATATTCTAATAATAATAAATTAAAAAATTTCAATTAAAATATAAGGAGATAAATAAAGAGTCTAAATTTTCACAAATATAATTTATTAGTGATAGTAAATAAATTTAATATTTTTTAAGAATAAATAGTAATTCGTTTTAAAAATAAAAATTTTAATTATAATATAAAGAATATAAATTGTGAAAAATATAATTTTTGGTTGAAAAAAATTTAATTGAAAATTTAATAGATTTCTGAGTCTACTCTTTAAAATCTTAACTTTCATTATAATGCATTATACTAAAACTCAAAGTTAAAAGATTACAAGTACAGCGATGGTTAGTGTGCGTGGCCAAAAGGGGAACTTAAATATTCATGGTGGGTCCCGCATCATTAAAAAGACAGTGGATCCTATATCATTAAATAGACCACTGAATCCCCCATAACTTAAAAACGTTGAGTTAACTTATTTTTTAAATATTCATGGTGGATCCCTCATCATTAAAAAGACAGTGAATCCTATATCATTAAATAGACCACGAGTCCCACATAACTTAAAAACGTTGATTTAACCTAATTTTTAGAAAAATCAGGCAGTCTTGAAAGAAAGCTACCTGATAAATTGGGTGGTATTTAAAGAAACTGACCGGTTTATACTTAACTGGCTGGTTTTCTCTCAGAGAAGTTATGAGCAGAAATCAGATAAAAAATGTAGCCAGTTCATATTTATTTCGGTTGAACCAATTGGTCCGGTTCAATTTTAAACATTGATTTAGAGCATCTAACCTGCAATTCATGAATTGAATCATGCAAGGATAAAAGGTAGAAGATTATAGGAAACACCTAAAATGAAGTACCAATGTATTGATCTCTTATTTGATCCCTAGTACTAACCCTTTTTTTTGTTTGTAAAATGTAATATTATGCCAAGAGACAAGAGATCAACTTCATACAGATAGGACAAACAAGTCATCAGTGAAGACAATTTTACATAATAGAGAAACAAATAATAGGATTATATCTTCCATCATCCTAAAAATAAAAGTGTTAGTTTATGCCGTACAACTAATTAGTTAGTTGTAATTTAGCGATATAATTATTGAAAGATATTATTTATCATATACATATTTAGATGTATATATGATAAAGTTCGTATGATAAATATATATTACAAATAAAATTATGATTAGATTATAATTGTGAGATTTATATTGTATTTATATGTTATTCATAAATTATTCTTAGTCATTCACCAAAACAATTAGGTGTTTTGTTTACTTGTTTTGCTAAATTTGATATTCATAGCTAAAAGTTACATTTTGGCTACAAAATTTTAAAATTGTAGCCTATTGTAACAATAACTCCGACTTAAAATATTTCGCGAGTTATTTAAAACAATTAGCTACATTTACGATATGTTACATTTTAGATTTTCAACTAAAAAGATTTGATGACATTTTTTAACTGTGAACTTTATTTTCATAGCGAAAGGTTTTTAGGTACAAAATATTTTTCGTAGTTAATAAGATTTGACAACATTTTTTAATTATGAACTTTAGTTTCATAGCGAAAGGTTTTTAGCTACGAAATATTTTCATAGCTAATATGATTTGGCAATGTTTTCTAACTGTGAACTTATTTTTGTAGTAAAAAACCTTCGCTATTAAATATTTTTTGTAGCTAAAACACACAGGTCTTATAATAATCAGCTATGAAAATAAACTTCATAGTTAAAGATATTTTCGTAGCAAAAAAGAAAAAAGAATAAAAACAATGAAAATGACATCATTTTGATAACCTAAAGACACTCCTCTTTATTTTTTCTTCCATCTTTCTTTGTTATCTAGCAGCTCCCTCATTTGTCTTTTATCTAGCGTGTTTTTTCCACAACTCAAGTTTTTTGGTCTATCTTTGCCTATTTCTGGGTATGTTATGTACAACTCTTCTCTTTAAGCTTCCAGTCTCTCTAGCATGTTTTAATGAATTTTGAACTGATCAATTACTAAAACCTAAGTTCTATCATTCACTTATAATCATTAAATTAAGTTCCTTATTGCATGTTATTCTTTTTTTAATAATAGGACAACTCATTATTGTTAAATCTAAGGTGCTAAGAAATAGTATTGCATATGCAATTACCTTAAGTAAATCAATTTGTATGCCAATGACAAAGATCTGAATGATGGATTTGAGTTAACTCTTATTAATTTGACTTGTGAAAAGAAGAAAGAAGACACATGATGACAATGGTGTGGCCCTTAAAGGAAACTAGGAGTGGAAAGTAAAGAAAGAATGTTAAGGGAGTGTATGATGAGTTAAAACAAAAGCAAAAACATTATCAGACTAATATGGTCATGGTTTTACTTTTTTCTACAAGCTTAGGTACAATTTCTATCACTCTTTCTTTGCCATGAATATTTTGTCTCATCCTTCAGCTACTTACTGCTTGAAATATGATGGTTGTTTAGCTTAATGCAATACTATTTCCTCAAAAGTAAAGCATTAGAAAGCTTTGGAATTGCACTCTTGCAAACCACAAGATGTGATAGTATTGGTGGAATAGTTTTGGGATCAACTAAGGCTGTGAGGTCAAGTCTAAGTATAGGATGCAAACATGATCTTTTGCAAGTGCAAATTTGATAAGGTTGTGGAGAAAAACTGCCAAGAAAATTTTTTAATTTACTTTAGCTCTTTAGGTTCAAGTCTTAGCATGTATGACAACTCCTTCTATAATGAAGTTGAAGCGTCATTATAAGTTTTAAAACTCAGTTCGTTAACCACTGTAGGTGTTAAACTAGACATTAATTATATGAAAATTGCATTAGAGAAAGGTTGGTAGTAGGTCATGTAGTACATAAGTAAGGTTGTGCAAAGAACCTTATAGTCCCTATTTGAGCAATATATTATTTAATTTTTCGTTAAAAAATCTTCATTATACCTTTTTAATTTTTTTCATCACTCTTTTGCCTGTTCACCATCTACCTTCTCCTTTTTTGTATCAAAAGCCTCATCTTCTTTACCATCATCAACTTCTATTGGACTTCATACCTAAAAGACCAATGGAATGTATGGCACTCAAATAGTAAATTTTAACTTTCCCTTTGCATTCTCTTGTTTTCTTTTTTTTCTTTTATAAGTAAATTTCTTTTATCAGTTTCAGTATAGAGATGGATTACAAGCCTAAAGTTAACATCCCCTTTATCCTTTGGAATGTATTTCTCTAATGGATTTTTATGTAGAACGTTATATAGATATTTTTTCACTTATCTAGCCAATCCAGTCGCTTCTTGTAACCAACTTCAAAAATATCTAAATGTGTTTGCAATGTATTAGAACTAACACAAGATGTTGGTTATGTTTAAACATGTTAGTTGTGCTACCTTTATCAACATCCATCATTATTGGTGGTTTATCTTGCTAGTTACTTTACCTTATCAGAGTCCTAATAGAAGTAGGAAACTTCACATGTTTTTATAGGAAAGTTGATTTGATTACTTTTTTTCAGAGTACTTTCTAAGAAACATTAGGTAAGTTTTGGCCTTAAAAACTAATGTTTGATTGTTTTTTGCATGTAAATATTTTTTTAACATGAAAAGAGATGAACTCATTAACTTTTTGAGTAATTTTCTATTATGAGAACATATTTGAGACTTTCTTTTATTTAAGTTAGATGTTAGCATATTAAATCTTGGATGTTTGCATATTTTGTTCAATGATTTTGAGTTTCATCAGTACCTATTCTACACCTATTGCAAATCTAAAAAAATTGGGCTATCTATTTGGTCTTGGTTGTTTTATAATGGAACATCTAACTCTATAGCTAGTAAGGTTATAGGTAAGGTTATCTTGAAGTCATCATAAAATATGAGGTCTTTTAATTGATTCTTTCTTAAGAGTTCTGTTATGCTTGTTAAGAATGATGATATTCATAATTTAATTACAGATGTAGTCCAACAAGAGGTGCTAAAGTACATGATAGTGAAAGCACACATTGAATCAAAATTTACAATTGTTGCTTCAAAATTTAAAGGTATGTTTAAAATTCACTGCTTGAATTCTTATGAAAGTTCAAATAAAATCTTAAATAAGTAGATTGTAGATACATGCTTGATCACTTTATTAACCTCATTGCAAACTAGTTAGGACATATTTATAAGTGACTTTCACATTCTTGCTCTATAAAAATGAATGTACATTTGGTTTTTAATATGGGTTCATGCTTCCTAATATAAGATAGCCCATATTTCTTGACTATAAAACCTTATGTTGTTATATATCTTATTAAAGGTTTATAGTCTGCTAACTACTTGCATGCTTTGGTAGAATTCAACCTTATCATGTCAATTTTGATTTATGATTATGTTATTTACAAATTAAATTGCACCTAGAAATTTTGTAATTTACTTATAATTGGTTAGCTATATGGACAAAAGTTGGATGAGTCATCGAAAATGTTCTAGTCAATACTTAGGAGTGAAGACTTTTATGAAATTTGTAAAAGAACAAATGGGCTTAAATTTCAACAATCAAAGTTGGGATATGGTATATAATCACTTGCTAATTCTAGGCATAGATAAACCCTATACTCGATGGATTTATCATGGGGAATGTTATGAAGTAAGTAATGTTTGAAGTCTTGATACAGGTGATAATGGTGATAACAATAATGATGTAGATGATAGTGATATTAATGACAACGTAGATGATAGGATTGGAGAAATGTTAGAGGATGTGAGAATTACATGGAGACTATAAATGATAATAATTTTCCTAGTACATTTGGTAGAATTACAAAAGATAATTTCGAGAAGTTATTGAAAGTTGTTTAAGAAGAATTATATCCAGGCTTTTATAATTTCTCAAAGTTATCTTTTGTTGTCAAGTTGTTTTAATTGAAGATATATAATAGGTGGAGTAACAAATCTTTTATCATATTGATTGAGTTGTTCAATGATGTATTACCGATTGGCCATAATCTGCCCTAATATTACTATAAAGCAAAAAAATTAGTAAGGAACCTTGGATTAGGATATATATATGAATACATGCTTGTAAGTATGATTGTGCTATCTTTTGGAAGGAAATTAAAGATCTTCAATAATGTCTTATTTGTGGTACATTGTGTTGAAAAGTGGATGATGGAAAAGGAAAAAAAGATAACCCATAAAATCTTAAGATACCTCTCTATAAACCATGACTACAAAGGCTTTTATGTCAATAAAATAGCCATAGATATGAGGTGGTATAAAAAGAAATGCATTGATGATAACATTATGCGTCATCCAATAGACTTAAAGGCATGGAGGGACTTTGATGGGAAATTTCCATGGTTTGTAGAGGATTGTCGTTATGTTTGACTTAAGTTAGCCTTTGATGGATTTAATCCATTTGGTAATATGAGTACTTCTTACAACATGTGGTCAATGATTCATACAATTTGCCTTATGGAAATGTAAGAAGGAGCTTTTTTTGTTATTGTCTTTTCTTATTTGAAGACTATTGGAGTTACATAAATATAGTGCCCTGGAAAGAAAGTGTATTTATATGTAACTTAATTTTCTTCTAGTTACAGTTTTGTAATAAAAATATATATTATTAATGAAACAAAAGAGTTTTGTTTTATATATATGAGCATTGTATAACTAGTTATAAGGTACTAAGATTCTTTCATAAATAATATACATATACATGAAGATGCATAGGAAACATGTATTGTTAGACCCCAAATTTTTTCAATTATTATTGATTTATTTGTTTCATTATTTTTAGAATTGATTTTGTTAATTTAGTGAGCATAAGCATACATTAGAAATTTGAATGAAGTGTTAGAATTAAATTAAAGTATAGTTAAGGTATTATATTAAATGGCCTAAGGAGTGAGGGTACTTAGGTTAAGTGAAAGAAGGGTAAAATGGGAAGACCAAAGGAGAGGAGGGTTATTTTTAGAAGAACAAGACCAAAATGTAGTCTTGTTTAGGAAGAAGAAGAGAAGCATCATGGGAGGAAAATGAAGAGAAGATAAAAACGTGAGAAAGAAAGAAAGAAGGGAAGACAATCGTGGGAAGCTAGAGAAGAAGGAGAAATCAAACTTGTTAGATGTAAGTTTTCATCTTCCTTCTTGCTTTGTTAGAAAAGGGTTTAGAGAAATGGATTAGTGTGGGGTTTATGTTGGAAGGAAGAAAGAATTAAAGAATCATTTTGATTTTTAGGGATTTCTAAGCTAGGGTTTCATAGTGGTTGAAGAAGCTTTGGATAAACAAGTAAGTATAACCATTTACCCTTCTTGATTTGTTGAACGAAGCATATTTAGTGAAAGTTAGAAATGAAATGAAGTGGAATATGTATAGGAGCTTATTGATGAATGGTATATGTAAATATTTTATTTTTGGGTTAATGGTCAAAGATAGATCATGAATTGGTTTGTAAATGATATTAGTTGAAAATGAAGTAGAAAAGATTATTTTTGTTTAAGATGTGTTAAGTATAGATGTTGGATGTGAAGAATATGAAAAATTTTGAGAGAAGAGTTAAGTTTCTGTGAAAGTTCGTCGCGACTAACTCTTTGATTCACCGTGGAGAAGTTCTTATGCTTCGCCATGGACAACTTTGTAGTTCGCCGTGGCCAACATTGAAAAAATCATAGTTCGCCGTGGTCAACTTTTTGGCTCGCCACGGCAAAGTTTGCCCAGAAACAACTTGAATATACTTAGGTATTTTAGGCATAACTTTTTGTGTAGTTATTCAAACGGAATGATTTTTAGTTTCGAGTAAACTAGAGACATAGGGATACAAATTGCATAAGGAATAAAGTTCAAATTTAGTTTGTAAGAATCTCAATTTTTGGATGGAATTTGAGCACAGAAAATTGTTTTAACAAAAGAACATTATAAAAATGTTTGAGGTATAACTTTTAGAGGACTAAACCAAATTGAAAGATTTTGATGTCATTAGAAACTTAAGACAATGAGGAACATTTTTCTAGTAGTAAGTGTTATCAAATTTCTTCATTTACCTAACCATAATGATCATGCAAAATTGACTTGAAGGTTGGGACTTTTGGAAGAGTTTAAGTATTTAAAATTTATCTTAGTGATTATGCTATATATGAGTCCTCAAATTGTATTCTGATTGAATGGGAATTTTTGTCATTGATAAAGGGAGTTAAGGAAGGAAAGAGGGTTAAGAGGAGAGGCACCTTTGAGCAAGTCTTTAAGCAAGGAATTCAAGGTGGGTAATATTTTTATGGTTATTGTGTAATATGAGTAGGTTTGTCTAATTGGTGAATATATACTAAATTGCTTGAATTTAATGCATGTGTATTGTATGTTAACTTGCCTGATAGTGAACTACTGTGATCGTTGAAAATACATTGTGATTTAAAAATTATGAACAAGTTATTCCGTTGAAACATGTCATGACAATTTGTATAAATGAAAAGATGAGAAAGCATGATGAGCATGAAAAGTATGGATGTGTGTGAAATGAGTTAAGCATTGAAATTTGATTGTGTTTAGGCAAGAGAGGAACATTTCGTTAGTCATGTGCATGTTGACCTATAGCCTTCTCCTAGTTTCCCACTTGAGGCCACGAGATCCTAAGAAATCGGACTCTTTTTGTTCACGGTATAAACTTCGATTTATCCGTTTCGTTCCACAAAACTCTGGAGCCATTTGTTTGTGCATTGCATCTTTGAATTGTTGTGTATGATACATAATTGAATGTTATGTTTTTATGCTTAAATGTACATCATATGTTTTATATGATAGCATCCTTGACGACGAATATTTGAGTTAGCATCCTTGACGATGAATATTTGAGTTAGAACTTGTGGATGATTGACTTGCTAGCTAACATAAGTTATAGATGTATATGAATGAATATATATATGTATGCTTGAATTGTATGGCTCATCGCCAATGGCTATACATGTATAAGTCATTGAGTTTCGCAACTCTCCCCATTACTTCCCACTCTGTAGGTGAAGAAAAAGCAGAACAAGAGAATTGTGAACCTTGCAAGGCATTTGGCAACTCCAAGATAGCTATATTTACTAATTAAGTTAGTTCAGAAAATTTTGGTATTTAGAATCTTATTAAGCACAAGCATGCAATTGTATCATATGCATTTTGTAGTCTGTAATAAGTCAATGGTGTGGCTTTTGATATATAAGTAAAATTTTTCGAATTATTTTTCTTTAGTAATGAAATGATGAATTGAAGAAGTTTTGTTTGTATATGCTTATAGTTAATTTCTTTGTTAAAATGGTTGTGTTGAAAGAATTGTATGAATGTATGTATGTTTTGTGTTGAATGTTGGTAGTTTGGGTTTTTTTCGAAGGTTTTGCCGTGGCGAGGGTTAGAGTACCCCGTGGCAAACCTTTCCTGAAGGATTTTTGTGCTAAATTTGGAGATTTCACCACAACGAACTATACGAGAGGAGACTTCGAGCAGCAAAGCCAAAATTTTGCCGTGGGAAGCCAAACTTTCGCCGCGATGAACTCGTCACTGCTGAAGCTAAAAGTTTTCTAAATTTTTTGAAATTTTTGGGAAATTAGAGCCTTGTAATTGGTACCGTGACCTAGGCACCAACACCTTTTGGTATCAAAAGCAATAGTTGGACTCCGAAAATGGGGCCTAACACTTCATGATCAATGTACTTATTTTAAACTAACTAATACAATCTAAGCTTAGAGGCATGATTTCTAAAATGATCTCTACATAAGTTGTTGGTGAAGAGACTAGTAGAATTACCTATCTAAATAATGTTGTCCTTAAGAGATGTGTTTGATTCGTTGGTAGCAAACCAAAGTCTGAAGAAGCTAGCTTCCCTATTATTACAAAATGAATCCCCTTTTAAGATTAATTGATTGAATTTTACATCATCATAGAAGTTTAGTTTAGTATTTTGAAAATTAGTGGAAGTTAATGAGGTCCTAAAAAGCTCCAATTATTATACCACAACCAAGTTGTGTTAACATTGCCTATCTTTAACTTAATAAGCTTCTAAAGGTTACACTTAAGCTTTTAAAGTTAACACATACTCCAAGATTTGTCTTTATTTGGTTTAATGATCCAAAAATTTATGTTCTCTAGACAATGGCTATTAATACATTCCCATAATGATTCTTTATCTTTAAGGATTCTCCACATTCTCCTATAAATCAACATTTTATTGACTTTTTATATTGATTAAATAACTAATACAAACTCATTTTTGCAGAAAAAATATGATGCAGTTAACTTTAGCTTGTTCTTTCTTTTTAACCATCACTTTTCCAGAGGAAATTGCTTAGTAAGTTCTCCATGTCCTTACGAAGCTTCTTAGGGATGAAAAGATATAAGGACTAATATGTGTAATGGTTGCTAAGAACTAAGATGACTAGTTGCAACCTTCTTGCATAATTCAAACTTTTAATGCACCAGGTGCCTATTCTTCTTCTGAATATGTCAAACAAAGGCTGATAGTCCTAATAAGTGATTATACTTGAGGTTTCCTAGATAAGTAAAAGGAGGATTCTTAGATTTAAGTCTAATTAACGCAATCAAATACTTAGCAATGTTTAAAGCTTTAAAGTATGCCATAATGAAGCTTTTATTATTGATGATGCTCATACCCAAAATGTTTCCAAAGGATTTTAGGGAATGCGTCATATAAGATATTAATTCAGCATTGGCTCTAAAGAAAAATGAGTAGGTCCTTAGCAAATGCCAAGTTGAAAATCCTTAGTTATTTATATTTCATATGAAAGGTGAAGCCTTCCTCATTGGTAATATTGTCTTTTACTAGTCTAGATAGCACCTTAATTGCAATAATGAACAAATAAGGGGAAAGATCATCCCTTTGTTTAATATCTCTTGATCCTTTTAACCACTTTAGGAGATTTCACATTAATTAGAACTACGTCGGATTTTAATACATTATGAAATCTATATGATGAATTAAGGAGGAAATCTAAATGAATCTAGGGTTTTCATAATGAAATTCCAATCTAAACTGTCAAAAGCCTTATGTATAACTATTTTCACTGCATTATTTTTATATGAACCTAGATCTTCATTTATTCTTATTCTAGGAGGACATTATTATTGGGGGCTATGTAAATGCAGTGCCCTAGAAAGCAAGTGTAATTACATGTTACTTAATTTTCTTCCAGTTACATTTTTGTAATGAAAATATTTATTATTAATAAAAAAAGAGTTTGGTTTTATTTGTATGAGCATAATGTAATTAGTCATAAGGTACCGAGATTCTTTTGTATGCAATATACATATACATAGAGATGTGTGGGAAACATGTATATTATTAGAGTCTAAATTAATTGATTCACTGTTGAATAATCAAGTTGATCGCTTGATTATGGTTTAGACGGTAGTGTTGATTAGGTTATTGGTCTTTTCATATAGCCATCTTAAACAAATGAGAGTGTCTCATTTATTGGCTTCTTTACTTTTAATTAAAGAATGAAGTGATGAATTGGATGCACATCACTCTCTTCTTTCATCTTTAACCGAAATTGAGAAGTTCCATTTTGCTTCTTTTTGTCTTTTCATCAAGCTATATTAAAAAAAATGAGAATGTCTTATTTTTGTCTTCTTCTTCAATTTTTGAAAAAAGAGAAGAAGGTGTTAGATTTTTGACTTACTCTCTCCTCTCTTTCATGAGCTAGCTAAAACTTGTAATGAGATTGTCTCATTTTGGTTCTTTTAACTAGTTGATCATAAAAGATAAACCTCTTCAATATTTCTTCTCCTTTCCCACCAAAGGATCTTGTTAACCAAGTTGTCCAAGGAGAACAAGTGGTAGATCGGATTGGTTAAGGATACAATAGCGAGAAGAGGATACAATAGTGAGGATTCAAAGCTATAACAAAAGAGTCGGTAAAAATTTGATCTTGTTCTTATGCTATTTATTTTTCTAATACTGTATCATGTATGGATTAAACATATTGTTAGTTATTATGCTTCTGCTGCTCGTTTTGATTTCGGAATTTTTTTTGAAGTCTACAGTTTAGCCAAATCTAGTATGTTTTTGTTTTTGATCCAACAATTGGTATCAAATCCCTTTTATTATGCATGATTCGATTCCTATATGTTGCATAGGTTGGCAATTATATTTATGTATGTTGCATATTTTTTGTGATAGAAATATATATGGTGTATATTTTGCTCTTTTTGTTGTCCATCAAATATAGATTTACCTTGTAAGTTTTCTTCGTTTGGATTATAATAAGGAGGGTGGCCTATTATCGCCATGTTTCATCTTTGTCTTCATTTTCTATTTTATTAGATTTTGCAATGTACAAATTTCTGTAATGTTGAAGATGAAGCAACCATGAATCGAAGAAAAGAATAGGTAATGGTTTCAGTTTATCCTTTAGTGTAATGGCAGTTTCAGTTTTATGCAAAACAAATGCTAGAATTTTTGTTTTCATATTGTTAATGTTTCGATTTTATAAAAAACAAGTGCTAGAATTTTTGTTTTCATATTGCCAAAGTTTCGGTTTTATGAAAAACAAGTGCCGGAATTTTTGTTTTCCTATTGAAAAAATTAGGTTTTATGAAAAACAAAAGCATTTGTAAAATAAATGCCATTACATACTTTTTACCGAATGGGCTGGGTTATGAGAGCGAAGAGTTCGAAATGGAAGATCTAAGTCCAATAAATTTTTTAAGGGCCAAAGAGCCTTGCAATTTGTTTTTATGTTCTAGGATGGACAATAAAAAGTAATGTCATTATTCATGAGTGAATGGATGGATGGATGCTAATAATATGTGATATTATGTGAAAGTATGCCATTTAGAATAATTGCTAACCCTAGGTTTTGCCATGAATGTATGAGATATATAATGAAACAATATAGGATGATTAATAAATTGTATCTAGATAAGATGATATTTATTAAAACTTAAAGCCCATAAAGATTGAGTGAGAGGGGATGCTCATGTGAGAGTCCACGATCTCCATATGATAGCCCGTTTGCATGTGGTGAAATGTTACTCCTCATCGGAGAACATGAATCCTAAATCTTGCATGGTTTGAGTCTCTTAAAGGATAAGTCAACTCATCGGTAGCAAATGTGACCTCCCACCGAGGTATGGTTTGCAAGTACCTTTAGTGGATGAATCAAATGGTTACGCACTCAACATATTTTATCAATAACCTACCCATCACAGCTCTGTTGATAAATGTATGGACCAAATTATGACGCTTCTTTAAAAGTTAGGCATGAAGATGCTTGGTAGTTTTTTCAGTGGGAGCGTCTAAGTTTTTCTTTTAATGGATAAGATGACCCACCGTCACTTAGTTTGTTATAGATAAGAAAAATAACCGTTGTATAAAGATTTATTTTTTAAAGTTTTGTTAAATCTATTATCATTCATACATGCATTATGATTTTATACCAAGTTCCAATATTGTTGACTAGTATGCTCATTCTTTAATCATAATATGAATCCACTCACTTTGCTCTTGACTAATAACAAATTGGAAAACGGAGAGAATTTTAATGAATAGAGATGTAACCTTGACATTGTTCTTTAATATGAACGAATTTCATAGGTATTAATGGAAACTGAGCCTACACCTTTGGGTGGAAATTCAACTTCTGAGTAAGTCGAACAATATAAGCAATGGAAAAATGCTAATAAGACTACTAAGTGCTATATTCTGGCTTTTGTTAGCGGAATGTTGCAAAAGCAAATTGCATGTATGAAAACTGCCGGTGCAATGGTCCATCACTTACATGAGATGTTTAGTGTGAGGACCAAGTCTGCAAGGGTGAAAGCTATCTAAACCTTTCACAATCTCAGAAAAAAGCCTAGTGAACCGATGTGGGATTACATGCTTAAGGTAATCTCTACGGTTACAGAGGCTGAGATGCTTGGGGTGGACATAGATGCGGAATCGCAGATGATTACGATCATCAATAGCTTAAACTCTTCTTTTTAGTAGCTTAAGTTGGACTATGAGCTCAACACCAAGGTTTACACCTTGATTGAGTTAATGAATACCCTCTAAAGCACGAAGGAGATATTAAATATCAAGGCTAATGGGCCCGATGCTAATGTAACATCTTCTTCTAAGCCCAAGGGTAACGGCAAGAAAAAGAATAAGGGTTCAATGAAAAAGAAGGCCCAAACATAGGTCAAGGTCTAAGCCATGAAAAAGAAGACCAAAGAGGAAATCAAGGGAAAGTGTTTCCATTGTAATGAGAAGGGCCATTGGAAAAGAAACTATGCAGTCTACCTTGAGTCTTTAAAAAACAAACAAGGTATGGGTTTCCTACTTTGTTAGGAACTAGAAATGTGGCAGATTCATCTAATTCTTGGATATTAGATTAAGGAGCCAATGACCATGTTTGCAGTTCTTTGCAGGGATTCCAGCAAAGGAAAAGACTACCTAAAGGCCAGTTTCAAGTTAAGATAACAGATAGATCCTATGTTTCTATAGATTTAGTGGGAGTAGTTATTTTAGACTTTCCTAGTGGTCATAAGTTATATTTGGAGGATGTATATTTCATCCCAATGATTGTAAGGAACATGATTTCTATTTTTTGTTTAATAAAATTTGGTTATTCCTTATATTTTGAAAATGTTGTTTCAATATATAAGAATAAAGATTTTATTTGTAATGTGATAATTAAACAGGGATTGTTCTTTATAGAACATATGACAGGCTCATTAAACACCACAGTATTAATAAACCCAAGACAATCTAATGACTATCATTAATTCAAAATATTTATGGCACTTATGAATAGGTCATATCAATTAGAACATAATTGACAGGTTAGCAAAGGATGAGATCTTTGTGGTTTTGGATAATGATCTATTACCTACCTGTGAATCTTGTATTGAAGGAAAAATGACCAAGGCCTCATTTCCTTCCAAAGTAAACATATCTGAATCTACATTGGACCTGGTACACACTGATGTGTGTGGGCCTATGAACGTACAAGCTAGAGGAGGTTATGAATACTTAATAACCTTTACAGATTATTACTCTAAACATGACTATTTGTATTTGATGCATAAAAAGAGTGAGTCCTTTAAAAGGTTCAAAAAATTCAAAATTGAAGCTGAGAAGTAGCTAGGCAAGTCACTAAAACAACTTCAATCAGATCGAGGTGGTGAGTACTTATCTGGAGAGTTCTAATAATTTCTAATTGACAATGGAATTGTTTTAACTTGTCAGCTCCTCGAACACCTCAACAGAATGGTATAGCAGAGAGGAGGAATATGACTCTATTAGAAATGGTAAGATCAATGATGTCCTATGCTAGCCTTCTAGAATCGTTCTGGGGATATGCTATACAAATGACAACTTATCTTCTTAACTTTGCTCCATCCAAATTGGTGCCTAAAATACCTAAGGAGTTATAGACTGATTGAGTGCCTTCATTGTGACACTTAAGGACTTGGGATTGCCCAACCCATATTCTAAGGCCTGAATCCACAAAGATGGAACCAAGGTCAGAAGTATGTTTGATTGTAGGATATTTTATGGGTACATGAGGAAGAATTTGAGAGAAATCACAAAGGAAAAAGTGAAGTAGTACTCAAGGAGTTAGCTATTTCATTCAAACCAAGAGTTAATTTGGATATAGCATAACAAGATGTCGAAATGGATTCAAGAGTTGAATCAGAAGAGCAGCTTGAACATCAAGTAGTGCCTAGGCGTAATAGGAGGGTTGTGAGACAACTAAATAGGTATCTAGGTCTAGGAGAAGGCATAATTGCTATCTCAAACCAAGAAGAAATAGATCCCATTATTATACATAGGCTATTAATGATGTTGATGTAGAAAAATGACTTAAGGCAATGGAATCAGAAATAGATTCCATGTACACCAATAAAGTTTGGATCTTTATAGATCTACCACCAGGTGTAAAAACCACAGGGTATAAATGGATCTTCAAAAGGAAAAGAGGATATGATGGATAGGTAGAGATTTTTAAAGCTAGATTGGTAGCTAAGGGCCATACTCAAAAAGAGGGTATAGACTATAAGGAGACTTTTTCTCCAATTGCCACGCTTAAGTCCATCATAATTCTTTTGGCTATAGCAGCCTCTTTCGATTATGAAATATGACAAATGGACATCAAGATTGCATTTCTTAATGGGGATCTTAAGGAAATCATTTATATGGCCCAACAGAAGGGTTCGTTAAGCCAAGTAATGAGTATAAGGTATGCAAGTTGCAAAGGTCTATTTATAGACTTAAGCAAGCATCTAAGTCTTGGAACATTAGGTTTGATAAGTCTATCAAAATCTATGGATTGATACAAAACCTAGATGAGCCTTGTGTCTATAAAAGGATACAAGAAGGCAAGGTTACTTTTCTAATCCTGTATGTCGATAACATTCCACTCATTGGGAATGGTGTAGGAATGTATCTACGGTTAAGGGATAGCTGAACGAACAGTTCTCAATGAAGGATTTAGGAGAGGCTACCTATATCTTAGGGATCAAGCTTATAAGGGACCGTAAGAACAAATAGATAGCCTTGTCTCACTTAACCTACATTAAGAACATGCTCAATAAGTTTGCCATGCAAAAATTCCAAGAAGGGTTTCACACCTATTAGACATGGAATCAAACTTTCAAAGGAGCAAGCACCTAAGACCTAAGAGAAGGTCGAACACATGTATAACATTCCATATGCTTCGGTAATTGGAAATTTAATATATGTTATGCTTTGTACTAGATCGGATATCTATTACGCAGTGGGACTGGTAAGTAGATTCTAGTCCAATCCAAGAATGGAGCATTGGACTGCAGTCAAGTGTATACTAAAGTATCTTTGTAGGACGAAGAAGTTAATGCTTGTTTATTCTAGAAGTAACCTTATTCTGACAGGATATACAGATTCTGATTTCCAATCAGATGTTGATTTAAGGAAATCAACTTCTAGTTCTATATTTACTTTAGGAGGTGGAGCCATAGTTTGGAGGAGATTCCGATAATGATACAAAAAGCGTGCATTAATGAGAGCCTACATCAATGGACCCGTTGTCTAGTCGAATTTTTTCCGAGCCACAACATGCCTTTTCGGGCCATGCAGATCCTCGCCACGTGGGCTTAGGAGACCCTTGGCTTGGAAGATGTCGTCTCCACCAGCACAGGGTTCTTTTTCTTTCAATTTCACTCGGAAGAGGCTTTATAGCCAATTTTTGAGCAAGGCTCGTGGATTTTTGACAAAAAATCCATCGTCTTATAGCAGTGGCACTCGCATTATGATTTTGATAAATCTAGAGTCTCCAGAGTACCAGTCTGGGTCCTATTACATGGCTTACCATTCCCTTTATGGAATGAGTGCAGTCTTGGCCTCTTAGCCCAACGCATTGGGCGACCCCTTAATTGCGATCGCCACACTTATGCCCGCACCTGACTTTCCTTTGCTAGGATCTGTGTGGAGCTCTCTGCCGATTCGGATCCTATTCAGGACCTGGAGATTTGTTATGGTTTGAGTATCGATTTGATTCGTATTCGATTGGAATACGAGTGGACACCTAAGCGATGCTCCAGGTGTCATGTCTTTGGCCATTCATATGGTCCTCTGACTATAGCGGCCCCCCAGTTTGTCACCGAGCCTACGCCTACTACGACACCTCAGGTTGTCGCTGACCCCATCTAGCGTCTGTCTCCTTCTGTAGCCAACCCAGTGGCGAGGGAGGTGATACAGGCTCCTGTGGTCCCCCAGCCTATAGTTGCGCCTCTCCCTGCTGTAGCCCTTCAGCCTACTGTTGACCCAGTCTCGCCCCCCCAGTGGCCAGTGCCGTTATACTGGCCCCTATTCAGGCTGTCTCTGGGTCCCCCGCTGATTCTGATTCCGTGACTGAGGGCCGGCTTACTCCACCTTCACGTAGATGCGAGCACTTTGCTTCTCCCACATTGATAGTTAGCCCGAGTCGGACGCCTAGTCCCGTGGTTTCTATAGAGATGCAGTCCACCCCTAGCCGGATGCCTTGCCTACTCAGTTCCAAGGCCTCCATTCCTAGTAGTAGCTATAGCTCTCGATTTAGTGGCATCTTCGGAAATTTTTCGATTGGTGACTCGTCCATTCCTATTCAGGGATTGACAAGCAATAGAGTAAGTAAGGGGACCCACCCCTCTCTTTGATTACCGTTGCCTTATTATTATATTCCATTTCCTATGATAGGAAGTTGGAATATTAGGGACCTTAATAGTCCGCACACTCAGCGAGCAGTTCGAGATTGGATTCGACGTTATGATCTTGGATTAGTTGGTCTTTTGGAGACAAAAGTAGTTTTTACCTCCTTAGCGGGTGTGGTTTCATCTACTTGTCAAGGATAGGATTATCTGAGTAATGTGACGGATCAGGTAGCATGTCGTATTCTGGTCTGTTGGGACCCCAGTTTGTTTGAGTTATAGAGTTCGGTGTCTACCCTACAGGGCATTAGTTGTGAGGTGACTCATCGACAAGAGGGTTCCGATTTTGGCCTTACAGTGGTCTATGGCTCCACGGACCCGAGTCTTAGACAAGAACTTTGGGATTTTCTCCGCAGTCAGGCTGACCGATTTCATTCTATGCCTTGGTTGGTGTTGGGTGATTTTAATTCCATTCTGAATCATTCAGATAGAGTCGGCGGAGATATTAGGTGGTATCGCCATATGGATGAGTTTGGGGAGTGTATACATGCTTCAGAGTTGCTCCGACTTCCTTACCGGGGCCTGCGTTATACTTGGTATAATGGTCAGAAGGGCTCGGATTCCATTCTCAGATGGTTGGATTGGAGTTTTGACAACTCCACATGGCTCACCTCGTGGCCTAGTACCTTTACAGAGGTCCTGCCGCGTGATATTTCTGATCACAGCTCTTTGGTTGTTCATTTTGGTTCCCCGCGACCTCAATCTCCCACTCCTTTCAAGTTTCTAAAATGTTGGGTTGATAATCCCCACTTTTTAGAACTTGTTAGGAGCGTTTGGGCTACACCAGTGCGAGGAGACCCGATGTTTTGCTTGACTCACTAGTTAGGTTGGCTCAAGAGAGAGCTGAAGTCCTTCCACTTCTGAGACTACAGCCATATTTCTAGTAGAGTTAGGGAGGCACGAACCCGGTGGGACTCCGCTTAGGCCACTCTTGATGCTTCCCCACACTCGCCCGATTTAGGTATTACAGAGCGTGCCCTTGCTAGACAGTATTACCCCCTGATACAGGATGGGGAGTCATTTTATCAACAGCGATCTAGGATCCAGTGGCTTGCTCTGGGGGACCAGAACACTCATTTTTTCCACAGATCCTTAATCCACCGCCAGGTCAGAGGCTGGGTGCATGGGTTGCTTGATGGGACCAGCAATTTTATCACAGATCAGGGAGCCCTAGGACAGATGGCGGTGGATTATTTTCAAGGTATCCTCTGCTCTCCCCCCTCATTTCCTTCAGCTGATGCTGCTCGTTTCTTCACTCGCCGTATTCCTGAGGATATGATTCATCCATTGGAGCACCCCGTCTAGGACGAGGAGATACGTACTGCATTATTCTCCATCTCGAAGGATAAGGCTCCAAGATCTGATGGCTACACCTCTTTTTTCTTTAAAAGGTGTTAGGATATTATCGGCGCTAATTTTAAAGCTGCATTGCGACATTTCTTCTCTACCTCGGCTATGCCTCGATGGGTTAATTCTACTAGGATTACCTTGGTTACCAAGGTGGAGAGCCCGCAAACACTGAGTGACTTTCGGCTGATCTCTTGCTGCAATGTCCTTTACAAGTTTATCTCAAAGGTCATTACAAATCGGTTTAAAGTTGTTCTACCAGAGGTGATTAGGAAACTCAGATGACTTTTGTCTCGAGGAGGCAGATTGCAGACGCTATTTTTCTGACTTAGGAGTTGATGCATGACTATCACCTTGATCGCTCCCCACCACAGTGTGCTCTCAAGGTTAATAATTGAAAGATTTTGATACTGTCAGTTGGGAGTTTATTCTACTGGGATTGAGGACCATTGGAGTTCTCGATAGTATGATCTGATGGATTGAGGCATGTCTCAGATCAGCCCATTTCTCGGTAGCACTTAATGGATCCCTTCATGGGTTTTTTGCTACCACACGAGCGGTGCGATAGGGGGATCCCCTTTCTCCTTATCTATTTGTACTGGCGATGGAGGGGTTAGATGGGATACTGCGCGAGGTGACAGCATCTCCGGGTTATCGCTATCATTGGCGATGCAGGCAGATTTCCCTCACTGATCTCTGTTTTGTGGATGATTTGATGATTTTCAGTCGTGCAGATTCAGATTCTCTTGCGATTATCCGACAAGCTCTGACAGCTTTTGAGAGAGTTTCCGTGTTGGCCATGAACTCGGATAAGAGTCGAGTGTTCTTTTCAGGGATCCCCGAGACGGAGGTTTCCTCTTTACAGAGTGCTCTTGGGATCCAGATTGGTTCCCTCCCGATCCGCTAATTGGGTGTCCCTCTTATCACTACACGACTGAGACATGCAGATTCGGTTGTTGACTTCAGTCTCTTTTACCTATGTGGGTCGGCTGCAGCTGATTAGATCTGTACTCTTCTCCATACAAGTCTACTGGTCCGGTATGTTTATTCTACCTGCTGGCATCACCCGCCGCATTGAGAGTATTCTGTCAACTTTTCTCTGGAGGGGTACTTCACTGTCACACACTGGGGCTGAGGTGGCA
>JAOQMP010075592.1:0-19649 GCA_027563575.1 Erythroxylum pedicellare | reverse complement strand
TGTTTTCTGATTTCTGTAAAACTGTTGTGGTTTTTTTTATTTTTAGAAACAAAAAATCGCAACAGAATAAACCAAACACGTTTTACTTATTTATTTTTCTTTTTATAAAAACGACAACAAAAAATAGGAAAAAAACAGAAATAAACAGTTTCTAACTTAGACTAATCAAACATAAAATAAAAATAAAAAAATCATGGTCAATTTGAATAATTTTAGGTCAAATTGGTCCGACTCACCTAATAGCGTATTCAGACGTCAGCAGCTTGGAATATCTGTCACGTTGATTTCATTAAGTCATAGTAAATCATTTTATTAGATTAAGAAAACATTATGTAAGAACAAAAAGAGTTGTTAAGACAGAAAACAAGTTGAATGTTTTGCGTAACCGGTAAAGCCGGTCGTACACTATCGACGTATAAGAGGAATGCTTTCTATGTACAGTGTTACCTACTAAAGTTTGGTTTTTTTCTATGTTTTCGTACAAATTTTATCTTTTTTATTACAGAGAACACTGTTGTTGTTGACCACTTGACCTCGATGTTTCCTTGACATTTCCGTAGTGTTTGTACTGTCTCTTTTTTTTTCTCTCTTTCAGACAAGTAATCTAATAACTCACTAACAAGAAGCTGACGTTGAAAAGTGAAGAGAAAGGAAGTGTCTTTGAAACTTTCTTGGCACCAACCAAAATTGGGAGGAGTCCTCAAGTTCTTCTTTCTTTTTATTTTTTGTAATCTGATTTCTTATTTTCAAGTAAGTTACTGTCAACCCTTTTGATCTTTTGGCGATCTGAGTTGATTCTTCTGCTGAATTCAATTTCTGGTCTTTACCATGTTTATATTATTAGTTTTTTTTAATTTATTTTGAGTCGATTTTTTGTTGGGATAGTAATTGCATCGTGAGTCGAGAAGGAAACCGGTGATGAGGCGGTTTTGGGATTCCGTTTTTAGATTTTCCGGGAATCTAGCATGTTTTAAAGTTTCCATTTTTGTTCAGTTTCTCCTGTAAAAGTTTCCATTTTTGGGATGCGGGGCTATGGAAATGGAAGTTTTCCAAGGGATTTGAAACTGCGATGTTGCAACTCTTCATTCTTTGTAATCTGTTTCTGGGTCTTCGTCTCCCTTGCTGTTAGTGAGTGTTTGTGAACTTTATCCATGGATTGGGATGTTTCCAACTTGTGCTTCGTTTCGTTGCGTTTGTTGTCGGGTTTAAACCAGGATTTTTCTAACGTTTGCAGGAGTTCGTATGTGATGCTTTGTTCGAAGTTCTTGAAGAGATTTGTCGGGTTTTGTTGATAACATTAAACCAAGTTCAGTTATGAATTATCCTCGGGACAAGTCTGTGAGGTTCGTTTTCTTTTTTGTTTCTTGGGATTGCTATGTTCTCACATTGCCACTGTATATTCATTCTTATTTGAGTCTGATAGTTGGTGTTTAGGATTTTCTGATATGTGAGTTGGTTTCATTTTAACTTGTTATAAGATTGTGTTTTCTTAAGTGTAAATGTTATACACTTGACTTCTTACATTGATGTTGTTTCAGGTTTCAGGATTGGAATTCGGAAAAAAGTGTAGAAGGACAGTACTCTGACAGTCATGTGTTATATTCAGGAAAATTTAGAAAGACTATAAGCTCAGTTTCTGAAAAGTTTCACAGAAGATTGGGGTCTGGTTCTGAAAGAATTAAAAGGATCAGAAAATCTTTGAAATCATATTCCTTTGGCAGTTCTGCTGACAAAAGCTCAAGTTCCAGAATAAAAATTCTTGATCCACAGGGGCCTTTCCTTCAAAAGTGGAATAAGATATTTGTATTGTCATGTCTGGTTGCTGTTTCACTAGATCCCTTGTTCTTTTACGTTCCTGTTATTGATGATGACAAGAAGTGCCTTAGCTTGGATGAGAAAATGGAGGTTACTGCCAGTGTTTTGCGTTCATTCACTGATGTCTTCTATATACTTCACATTATTTTTCAATTTCGCACTGGTTTTATTGCTCCTTCGTCTCGAGTTTTTGGAAGGGGAGTGCTTGTTGAAGATGCATGGCCAATAGCAAAGAGATATCTGTCATCGTATTTCTTGATCGACATTCTTGCAGTCCTTCCTCTCCCACAGGTGAAGTGTAGCCTCTAGATTCTGTTTAGCATACAAGTGAATCTTTTCTATCTTTGTCGGCCCATCATATTTCCTGGAATAAGCTTTCTATTTAGTTAGACTTTGTGCATTGTGTTGTATTTAACATTGTTCATATGATCCAAAGACTCAGGAAAATTACCAACTTTAAATAGTTATATTCAGTACTGATGACATTTCAACTCTAGGATTTTAATTGTGGAAATGGTTCGACACTCTTGAAGCATCTGGATTAACATTTTATGTAGATAGAATAGGGGTGATTTGGAAATAGACATAACCTTTGGCATGTATTTTGGGGTTTGATACTATATCTGGAATCTTAACTTCATGGTTTACACGCAGGTGGTGATTCTAATAATCATCCCAAAGATGAGGGGCTCAAGATCTTTGAATACAAAGAACTTGCTGAAATTTGTTGTCCTTTTCCAGTATTTGCCAAGGGTCATGCGGATTTACCCGTTGTACAAGGAAGTTACAAGAACTTCTGGAATACTTACAGAAACAGCCTGGGCTGGAGCTGCATTCAATCTGTTTCTTTACATGGTAGCTAGTCATGTAAGTTTGTACTGCTATAACAATGCTTATTTTCGTAGATAATGGACAGATATACATTATTCCTATATGCCGACGCCTCAGTGATTCGGAACAGGATTCCTTGGCATTGGGTTTCAGGAGAATTTTCATCTTTTCATTCCATTTATTCTATTCTCTAATTTATTCCTGTATATTCCTATATTCTTTCTTTATCTGCATTTGCATGATAAGCATATGTTTTGTGTGATTCATCAACGGAGACTGCTTTTCATTATGCAAATAGTTTTTACTTAAAGCATTGGCACTTTGATTGTAATAGTATTAATAGATAAGTTTCTATTTAAATTTCAATAAATTAAGCATGCACTATTAACTCCCCTAGTTAGTTTGCATGAACAGAAGATATTGTTCACAGAAATGCTATTTCTGGCTTTAGTACAAATGTTTAGATGGTTATTGTCAAATTCTGATTTCAGGTATTTGGAGCCTATTGGTACTTGTTTTCCATTGAGAGACAAACTTCTTGCTGGAAAGATGCCTGTTGGAAAACTGGATGTAACAGGAATACTCTCTATTGTGGTGGTGAAGTAGGGAATAAGACATTCCTTAATGACTATTGCCCAATACAGTCGGATAAACAGGTTTTCGAATTTGGAATATTCCTCGACGCTCTCAAGTCTGGTGTTGTAGCTTCTACTGATTTTCCGAAGAAGTTCTTTTACTGTTTTTGGTGGGGCTTGCGAAATCTCAGGTACAGCATTTTGCAGTTTGCCATCAACTTACAAACGTAATGTGTGGTGCCTTATGTTTGATGCTTTTTTTGCAGTTCTCTTGGCCAAAACCTTGGTACAAGTACCTATGTCTGGGAAATCTGCTTTGCAGTTTTCATTTCTATCTCCGGTTTGGTCCTGTTCTCATTTCTTATTGGAAATATGCAGGTTGGTGCTGATAACTTCTATTTCCAGTCCTTTATGCAATTATGGTTTTTAGAATATAATCAGAATCTCGGTATTCCATACACCTTTCGTTGTAAGGTCTGTTGTTTTATTGCAAGTGCTGGTCATGAGCTGAATTCTACGGACATGTGCTCATCATTTGTGGTCATAAGTTTCCAAGTTTCCATTTGATGTCATTGGATTTCTGGTTTGTGGATGTCCAATAGTAAAGTTCCGCTGAAACCAATGCTTTGATGGTGGCTGCATTTTCATCTGGTGTTCTTCATTGTTGATGTTTCACATACCTGTTTTCTTTAATGTTTCTGGTACTCATACATCTTTTGCTCGTCTCGACATGATTCTTGATTGGTTTTCAATGAACTTCTTGTAATTCTTGCATTGTTAGGCTAAAATACTTGAATTTCATTGGATATTAAGTGTGATGAGCCAATGTTGCTTTGAACAGACGTATTTGCAGTCCACTACTACAAGACTAGAGGAAATGAGAGTTAAAAGGCGAGATGCTGAGCAGTGGATGTCTCACCGTTTGCTTCCTGAGAATTTGAGGGAACGGATCAGGCGATATGAACAATATAAGTGGCAAGAGACTAGAGGTGTTGATGAAGAAACTCTGGTTCATAATCTTCCCAAGGACCTTAGAAGGGACATAAAACGCCATCTCTGCTTGGCTCTGCTCATGAGAGTGAGTTCTACCATCTTCTGCAATTTTCTGATCACTTGGGGTGCTTTCTTTTGTAATCTGTATGTCATCAACTAACTCTCTGTTTTCTGGATGCATTTGAAGGTGCCAATGTTTGAGAAAATGGATGAACAACTGTTAGATGCTATGTGTGACCGTCTGAAACCAGCACTCTACACAGAGGAAAGCTACGTTGTTCGTGAGGGTGATCCAGTGGACGAGATGCTCTTCATCATGCGAGGGAAATTGTTGACGACGACCACTAATGGTGGAAGAACTGGTTTCTTCAACTCTGAGTACCTCAAGGCTGGTGACTTCTGTGGTGAAGAACTTCTGACATGGGCTCTAGACCCCCATTCATCATCAAACCTTCCCATCTCAACCCGAACTGTGCAGACCCTTTCGGAAGTTGAAGCTTTTGCTTTAATGGCTGATGACCTGAAGTTTGTTGCTTCCCAGTTCCGGCGGCTCCACAGCAAACAACTCCGTCACACGTTCAGGTTTTACTCTCAGCAATGGAGGACATGGGCAGCCTGTTTTATCCAAGCTGCGTGGCGGCGATACAGTAAAAAGAAGCTGGAAGAATCCCTCAGACAAGAAGAGAACAGGCTGCAAGATGCATTAGCCAAGGCGAATGCAACTGGAAGCACACCAAGTTTAGGTGCAACTATATATGCCTCTCGCTTTGCTGCCAATGCTCTACGTGGTCTGCGACGTAGCAGAACATGCAAGGTAAGAATGGCTGACAGAGTACCGCCTATGCTTCCTCAGAAACCGGCAGAACCTGATTTTACGGCTGATGAACGATAGGCAGGATTGACTGTATTATTAATTGTGATATGTGCACTAAGTGGAAAGTGAAGAAGCTTTTTCGTTTAAAGGGAAAGAAAGGTGGAAGCTGGAACGCTGCGATTAGTAGCTAGGCCAGTTTGGTGGGTTGCAGTAGATCTGGAGGATGTAGTATATGTGTTTGTGTATATTGTCAAATGTTGTATTGTTTTTGTCAACTTTTACAAGGTTGATTGGAACTTGGAAGGTAATTTGGACAATGAAGCAATGAATACAATTCCTTTCAATTGAAAGTTCTGCATGAACATCAAGATAAAGTAGGAAACACGAAAGTGTCTTACTACCAGTTCCCCAAATGTAGGAAGAAAGAAAGTTAGAGACAAAAAGCAAGATTTTCCATCTCATTTTTCTTGGTACGACCCATTCTCTTCCTGATAAGTATAACACGGGCTTATGGCTTCGCAGCGAGCCATGATTGATAAACATATGTCGTTGATTTCAGAATTTGCTTCTTCCACTTCATTTCTCTTGGAATCACAGAGACTTCACTTCCCTCTTTAAAAATGTTGGCGATGCAAAGGACGCAGAGTGAATCTGTTCAGGAAAACACGAACTGATTTAAAAGTTTAATGAGTAAAATCTTTCAGACAGGAACTGACGACTTAAACGTCTTAAACGAGGTAGAGAAAGCATACCAAAAAACTGCAGGTCATGTCGTTCAACTTAACAAGCATCCTGAACATTAGAGATATCCCCAAGAAAACAGGAAACTGATGAGCAAACAAGTAATTACCTCTGAATTATAGAGCCTGAGATCTCTTTTATGATTGATAGCTCCTTCTACCTTCTCAAGAGGATTCACAGGATTCAGAAAGTCAACAGGTGATCCCTCCTTTGACCATAATAAAAATCCTATTAACACCACTGCACAGGTAAGGAATCAGGCCATAAGTAAAGAATTGTCTCAAAGTAACATAGAAAATTAGAACTGCCTCGCAGACTTCAAGGTAGAGAAGTCACTCAAGAAATTGGGAAGAGAATTTAGAAGTTGTAGAAAAGAAATACGAACAACTTTAGATCCTCATCACCTTGGATATGTGGGGACGGTTGGCCAGGCACAACTTTCCGCCATGTTACAGAGGACCCCTCCAGGCCTCAATGCCCTAGCTATTGTCTCCAAAAATGGCTTCCCTATAAGCTCTTGAGCAGGACCTGTAGTTCAGAAAGGAACCGTGAGATGTGATGAGAAAAAAACAGAGGAAAACAGAGAGGAACAAAGAAGAATGGAGAGAAAGATAGTATCTTTCTATGGAAAAAGAAAACGATAAAAGAAAGAGATGTGATTTGAGGTGAGATCCTCTGGTAAGAACAATGGAATGCTGTGAAGTGAGCGGGAAAGATGGGAATGAGCAGTGAAAGCTTGACATGTCAGTAAATGTTCGTTACAGTGTTCAGTTGGAGAAGCATTCATGAATTATTTCTTAATTTTTTTTATAATGCTATAATTCAGGCAAAAAATTGGATCTTATTCCTAATTTTGTGTGTGTTAATTTCATTTTATCTCTGTTAACAAAATATTATTCTATTAATAAATAAAATTATATATTTTTAATAAACACTTTAAATTAAAATTAAATCTATTAATTTTTATTTGATTAATTTGGTGCTAAATTGATATAAATTTTTTTAATTCAAATTCAGACGTAATCTAATTTAATAGTTTCTATTCAAAAATTTGTTCAGATATTTTTTTAATTTTAATTAAATTTTGGCCTTGACAATGTTGAAGAGAATGCCATGGAAGAATACTAAGGTTTTGTAGATTCTTGCATGGCTTTGCCAAGGAGTGTTTTTAAGTCGAGTGGTCTCCTCACTAAGATGCGTAGTACGATTTAAAGGACCATTAATGGTGGAAGGGGAAGAGCTGGTGTGGTGGTCGGCTGCTGTCAAGTCTGCCATTATTGAACATCACATCACTTTGATAAGGTCCTTTGAACCAACTTCTGAACATACCAAAACCTTTTCCCAGGACTTAAATCATATGCAGAAGCAGAAGAACCTGTCAGTTTCCATTTTAGAAGAAAGTCCCTGTCAACTTTCCCCGCCCTGGGAAGTTGCTCTGTTTAGAATTGGACGAAGAAGACAAGTCATGCCAAAGTATGTTATTCCTCAGAAATGCAATTTTGATCATAAATTATATTAAGAACCTAACCATAAACCATAGCTTCTCTCATCAAGAGATTCATGAGAAAGAAAATCATATCAGGTTTGTCAGGACAGAAATTGATATTATAGCTTTCCATGCAAATGAAGTAATGAACAAAATCATATCAGGAAAGAAACTCGAAATGCTTCCTCCTGCGTCAGGAAGAAGAATTTGGAGTCTTTAACCCAGTGGATTTATGGATTCCAAGTAGCTTCTAGCACATGTTTTCGAAGATTAAAAACTTGATATTAGTAACTAAAGGTTTAGTGATTCATAGTTTCATCATTTTGGAAGCAGAAACATCAGTAAATTCTTCTGGGATATATATCTTTTGTCAGAACATGCAGCTGTAGACAGGAGAAATGTTAACGATGTTCTAATTGCCAGGAGCTATACAATGCCTGATGCCAATCCTGACTAGAAACTGAATGATGAAAAAACTATACCATCTTTCAGTAATCAGCAGGAATTAAGATAAAAGTTCACCAGTAATCATTGCAGGAGCAAGCTCCATCCTTGAAATGGTGAAATCGATTGGAATCCCTTAACACTATTTCTTTCCCCCGAGCAATCGACAGGTACTTCATTGCAGTGTGGCAATCTCCACAGACACGAAGGTTTTTGAAAACCCTTATCGGTTTCGATCTGCCTGTACTGATTAGGCCAAATGCAACAGCAATTTTCTCACTGTGTTGGAATAAGTAAAGCTCTTTATGTTCCTCCTCCACCTCATGAAGAACAAGATCTGTGTCAGGAACATAACCCAGTTCCTTTATTTCAAGAATCAAGCGATCTAATTCTCTGTAGATTTCCACAGCTCTCGGGTGTGCAGTATCTGCAACATAGAATCTGTGGACTTTGTTGTCCACCTCCATCCAGCTACAACCTGCTTCTTTAGTCAAATTCATCTCTTGCATGCTTTTTCTGATATCTGCTACATCATCCCATTGACCAACTGAAGCATACAAGTTTGATAATAAAACATATGCTGCTGGATCATTAGGGTCTTGTTCAAGAATCATCTTAGCTGCCTGCATCCCGAGATCTCTGTTTCGATGAACTCTGCAGGCTCCCAGAAATGTACGGAGGACCAGAACATCGGCCTTGAAGGGCATTGAGTTAATAAACTCCATAGCTTCGTCTAGATGTCCTGATCTGCCTAATAAATCAACCATACATGCATAGTGCTCCATTCTAGGGACAATCCCGTGATCTCTAGTCATTGACTCAAAGTGCTTCCATCCCTCTGAAATCAATCCCACATGGCTACAAGCTGATAAAACAGCAATGTAGGTTATCTCATTTGGCCTCACACCAGCCTCTGACATTCGGCAGAATGTTTCCAGAGCTCTAGCTGCAAATCCATGTTTTGCAAATCCTGTGACCATCGAAGTCCAGGATATAACATTATGATCTCTTATCTCATTAAAAACTTGAAAGGCAGAATCTATATCTCCGCACCTCGAGTACATAGAGATCAAAGCATTTGATATATGAAGGTTAGATTTAAGGTCCAATTTAAGAACCCGAGCGTGGATCTGCTCACCCTTGCCAATAGCACCAATGCTTGAAGCTCCACTTAAAAGACTAGCAAACGTGAAAGCATCAGCTTCAATCCCTGTATCCTCCAATTCATGACTTAGCTCAAATGCCTCTTCAAGATTTGAACTCTTAGCATATGCGTCAACAATTGTATTATAAGAAACCAGATTCTTCTCAAACATAACGTCGAAGGCTTTCCGAGCATTTTCCATGTCACCACATTGTGCATACATGCTAATAAGAGAATTCCCCACACAGTTAACCGATGCAAACCCCATTTTCACAGCATAAGAATATAGGTGTTCCCCAGCACTCGGATTCAACAAGTTTGCACACGCTTTAAGGATACTTGAAAAAGTGAAATGGTTTGGTTTAACTGGTCCCTGAATCATGTCACAGAAGAGCTCTATAGCTCCCCAATTATCTCTTCCACTCTGCACATATGCTGAAATAATTGCAGTCCAAGACATGACATTATGATCTAGCATCCTATCAAACACCTTCCTGGAACTAGTTACGGATCCATCCGATGTACATTTTGCGTACATGTCTATCAAACTACACCCTACACAGACATCCAAAGTCAAGTCCTTTTTTATTATCCAGGAATGCAATTGCTGTCCAAGAGAGGACGGCCCTAGTTCAGCAGAAGCAGAAACAGCTCCACTTAGAGTAAACCTATCAGGAACATATCCACACACAAGCATATCCAGAAACAAATCTATAGCCTCTCTTGGAAAGCCCGATTGTTGAAATCTAGTCATAAGCAAAGTCCAAGTGACCGCATTCCTCTCAGGCATTTTATCAAACACCTTACATGCAGACTCAAAATCAACCTTCCCCTTTATTAACATATCAATCAAAGCACACCCAACACACACATCAGACTCCAAAAATCCAGTCTTTATCACTGACCCAAAAATTATCTCCCCAAAAGAAACATACCCTCTGTTGGAACAAGCACGAATGGCTGCTGTGTAACAGTATTCATTCGGATAAAACCCTAATTCAAGCATATCAATGAACATACTCAAAGCTTTCAATTCCAATCCATTGTTAGCGTAACAAGATATCAAAGCACTCCACGAAACCAAGTCTCTCTTATCATCCATATCCTCAAATATCTCACTGGCTCTGTCCCACTCACCGCATTTTGAGTAAAGGCTGATTAAAGAGTTGAGCAGGACCGAGTCGGGCTCGAGCTGTGACCGAGTCAGGTAATCGTGGACGAGTTTGCCGAGCCGGAAGTTATGAGACCTAATGCAGGATTTGAGGAGAAGAGAGTAAGTGACGAGGTCAGGGTGGGACCCTTGTCTGGACATGAGATCAAGGGTCGAGATTGCTTCCCGGAGTTGGCCGCCATTGATGTGGTGGTTCAGGCGGAGTTTCAGGGAGCTGAAAGTGTTCGGAGGTTTTAAGGTAGAAGAAGAGTGCTTAGGGTGGGAAGAGCAATTATTGGACGGCGTGAGGAGTTTGGCGGCGTGGGGAAGAGAGGAAAGGCCTATCACCATCGTCACTGCCACCAATCAAAGTTGCTAATAAATTGAGTTTATGTATGCGACCAAACTCCATCGGCGTTTGGTTAAAGCTCAGTACTTTGGTTTGTAGACTTTTACGGACAAGACAAGAAGTTGTAAACTTTTAACGTAGGAAGTGTACAAAAGTATAACTGCTTGTCTATTCCATTAAAGATCATCGTTTTCTCCTGCCAATTGTAATAAAGTTAAGAACTTTCTTGCATTTCGCACCATTTAGCACAGATTAGGAGTTGAACATGAAGCCTTAGATTGATTGCATAATCATTAACAGAATCTGCTGCAAGAGCACTAGAAAATATTAAAGATGGAAGGAACAACAATAACACCAAAGGCTACTGATAATTCAAATTGGAAAAAGAACAGAACAAAACTACTATGGATGTCAGACACTCTTTTGTATCTGTCAACTGTGGAGCTCATGCCTGGAAAGTGATCACAAGTGGCAGCGACGACATGCCTATGACAGGAAAAAAAACAGAACTAAACTACTGTGGATTTCCCAGTTTTGATCTGTCTTGTAAACAGATACTCTTTTGGATCTGTCAATTATGGAGCTGATGCTTAGAAAGTGATCACAAGTCGCAGTGACGACATGTCTATAATCGGATATATGTCGTCTTCCCAAGGAACTAGTCATCTCAGGATCTCTACTTTTCCTTTCCAGGCCAACCATCCACAGAAATCTACACCTTGTTCAATAGCAAATAAAGCAATGTTGTTATCAAATGCCATCAGCCTATTAAATCTTGTTACATGAGAGTAACAACTCAAAATCTCCTCTTCTTCAGACCAACTACTCCAATCCATTGTTGTTTGAGTATTGTGTTCAGGCAGGTACAACTTTACACCTGATGAAGATACTCGAGAATTACGGATAACCCAAACCTAACATATATACAGAAGTTAAAGTTTTTATGTCAAATGGGCACCAAAATTGCAGCTTTTAGTAGCAGTACTGGATGAAACATCATTGATTCAATCACAAAGTTTCATTTGCTTAAATCTAGTTGGTCAACTATTATTCCAAGTTCAAACCTCCAACCCTGCTCATGTCATACTCAAAGCCAAACTTGTTGATTCTGGTGATACATCTAATGCACAGGATGACGATATAGTATTGGTATCATCCCTAACATTCTTCAATGTCTCATCAGGATATAAAGAAGGCCTAGGAGGCAATTGAATTCCTTGTACTTCACCTTCCAGCATCTCTACAACTTTGTTCATTGGAGGACGATCTTTCGAGTTCATTTGTATGCACCATAAAGCCATAACAACCATCTTATACACTATATTCTTTGCTTCCTCTGCTGCATCTATGATTTCTATTTCTCTTCCATCGTGTATTTGATCATAAGCCCACAAAGGAAAGTGAGTTTGACTTGAATGATCCGCTACTGTAGTGAAGTTCCTCCTTTTCCCAGCCATTTCCATTGGCAGCATCCCAAAACTGTAAACATCAGCTTTATGTGAAACGCCTCCAATGTTTTTATAGAACATCTCTGGTGCTACGTATCCAAGTGTTTCCCTAGCTGCTGTACTTGGAACGATACTATCCTTTGCCGGATAGAGTTTAGCGAGTCCGAAATCAGAAACTTTGGGAGTGAAGTTCTTCTCAAGGAGAATGTTGTGAGGTTCGATGTCGAAG
Source organism: Erythroxylum pedicellare (assembly GCA_027563575.1). Classification (NCBI taxonomy): domain Eukaryota; kingdom Viridiplantae; phylum Streptophyta; class Magnoliopsida; order Malpighiales; family Erythroxylaceae; genus Erythroxylum; species Erythroxylum pedicellare. The sequence continues at coordinate 7,630 of JAOQMP010075592.1, read as the reverse complement.
TGCAGGATTTGCATGTCACAACTTGATACTTAATACCACGAGCTACTCCCAGAGATATTGCATATAGGTCCTGACAAGTTAAGGAGTGACAACTTTCTTGAGAGAATATGTACTTGTCAAGGGATCCGTTGGCCATGAAGTCTTATACAAGAGCTCGCTTTGATCCCTCTGCGCAGAACCCAATAAGCCGGACAACATTAACATGATGAATCCTTCCCATGGTGGCAACTTCATTGGTGAATTCTTGTCCATCTGCATTAACCTTGGTTAATATCTTTATCGGGACCAGAGTGCCACTTCGGTGCTTACCTTTGTATAGAGAGCCATAACCACCCTGACCGAATTTGTCCATGAAATTACTGATCATCTTCTTAACTTCCGAGTAAGTGTACCTTATTGGCATGAGGTGATTGTTACTTTGGAGAAATTCTTCAATGGAGTCGTACATCGATAAATGCCTCCTTCGCTATTTATAGATCAAGAAAATGAAGATACATGGAGCCCCACATATGGTTCCCAGCAGAAAATATCCTTCTGCTTTTGGAGTTTCAAAAACATAGCCTGTTAGTGACATGTAAAGATCGAAACTTTCTCAAGATTTTTCCTCCTATTTTAGCATATGCATCTTGACTCAATTGGGGTTTGTTGAGTTTGGCTCTTTTGTTGTCCTATATTAGTTGGAAACAACAATTGGGATAAGACTCTTACCTATATAAGAAGGTTGCTACCTCTTTAGCTAATGTACTAAAATATCAAGTCAAAGATTTGTATGATAAATTTGACTCTTGTTAAATTCCTTCTTTGAGGTGAGAGTTAGAGAGTTTGTGTTGTGTATTTCTTTGTGGGTGTACTGGTGTATTAGGGGATTGGGTGAGAGGAAAAATTGTGTAATTGTAATAAATTTTCACATAGTGGATTTTCTTCTCGGTGCCGGTGGTTTTTTCTCCGGTTTAGGAGTTTTCACGTAAATTCTCTTGTGTTGTTATTTTCTGATATTTTTGTCTCTCAAATATCCTTGGGTGTGGGTTCGGGAAGTCTAAATTCCCAACAATTGGTATCGGAGCCAAGGTGTGTTTTTCTTGAAAATTCTAAGTATGCTCTGTGGTCGCAGTTTTGACTGATCTTCTACATCAGAAAAGATTTTCTTGAGAGAGGTTCATTTGGTGCGGTGGAGTTTTGGTTTGGTAGTGTGGTAGTACATGTTTAGGAAAGTTTTGGCTAAGGAAAGACTTGGTATTTAAGTGTGTCCGTTCTGACCCACCTCTCTTTCTTGGTATACTATTCATTTCTACGGTAAAATTCATCAAGGGAGAAGAGCACAAGAAAAATGTCAGGAAATAGGACTTCGAATCTTCTTAGATTTGAGATGGAGAAATTTGATTGGAGAATCAATTTTAGCTTGTGACAAGTATAAGTTAGGGATATTTTGATTCAGTCGGGGTTACACAAAGCTTTGAAAGGCAGGCAAATCTCTGATATCAGTACGGATAAATCTAGTATGAGCGATGGAGATTGGGAAGATTTGGATTTGAGGGCAACAAGTGGGATACGATTGTGTTTGGCTAAAAATGTCCTTGCAAATATGCATGGATTATCTACAACAAAGGAGCTCTGGGAAAAGCTCAAGGAGTTGTATCAAAAAAAGGGCGTCTCAACTCGGGTGTACCTAAAGAAACAGTTTCATACACTGCAGATGAGGGAAGGTACTACAATTTCAGATCATTTAAGTGTTCTCAATGGGATCGTCTCTGAACTGAAGGCAATTGGAGTTCGTATAGATGATGAGGATCAAGCTTTGAGACTCATCTGGTCTCTTCCACCTTTATATTAATACATGAAACCGATTTTGATTCATAAGAAGGAGAAGATAGTTTTTTCTGAAGTTGCCGGAAAACTCTTTTCAGAAGAGAGAAGATTGGGTGGTGGAAATGTTCCTGAAAACTCAGCTCTAGTGGTAGCTGAATATCGGAAGAACTCAATGAAGAAAAATGTAGTATGCTGGAATTGTGAACAATCTGGGCACGTGAAGAAAAATTGTCCGAGAGGTAGAGCGGGTTCGGCAAGAGGCTCTGGGTCAGTTAATGGAGAGACTGACAATGTCGCTAATATTGTCTCCATGGATAATGATCTTGCTCTCTAAAAGAAGGGAGCATGTACATCCTCATGGCATGCCGCTAATCCCAAAGTTGCCATGATAGAGGATGTGTTATTGTTAGCGGGTCCACAAGTTTGCACACAGGCATTGGTTTGGCATTAATGCAAGGTGTGTGGTGGAATTTATGTCGATGGCTGATGAACTTCCAGGAAAGCCAAACATGGGAGTTGCACCATAATTTTTCAGCAAGGTTATTTTCGACATGTGCCGAAGTAAAAGGCTTAGAATTGGTTTATTCTGAGTGGGTATGCTTTTATGGTGGAGCATGATGCTTTAAAGCATGATAATTCTCTACAGTGAGAGTTATGTTATTTTCAGGAGATCTTCATTAAGGTGGAGTGTGGTTGTGGGATCAACCAAAGTCGCCAAGGTGGAGATTGTTGAGTTTGCTTCTTTGTTGTCCCATATTAGTTGGGAACAACAATTGAGACAAGGCTCTTACCTATATAAGGAGGTTGTTACTTCATTAGTTAATACACCAAACAAAGTCAAGGATTTCTATAACAAATTTGACTCTAGTTAAATTCCTCTTTTGAGGTGAGAGTTGGAGAGTTTGTCTTGTGTATTTTCTTTGTGGGTGTGTTGGTATATTAGGGAATTGAGTGAGGAAAAATTGTATGATTGTAAGAAATTTTCACATAGTAGATTTTCTTCTCGGTGCCTATGGTTTTTTCTCCGGTTTAGAAGTTTCTACGTAAATTCTCTTGTGTTGTTATTTTCTGATATTTTTATCTATCAAATATTCTTGGGTGTGGGTTTGATAGGTCTAAATTCCCAGCAAGCCGCGACACCCTATTAGTTAAAAAGTTAGCATCCATTCGGGATGCTTTGATTGCTAATCTGGGAAGGCGTAACGCAATAGTTCAGGGTATGCAGCATCTCTGTGTCAATGGAGTTATCTCTTCCCACAAGGTGTATCAAGTGCTACGTTATAGTCACCCTCGCAAGCCTTGGATGTCTTTTATATGGAAACAGTATATTCCGCCCAGGTTCTCTTTCATTGCGTGGCTAAGCTTGAGAAACCACCTTCCCACTTGAGATAACTTGCAGTTTTTGGAGTTGGACCGTATGTGTGCTTTGTGTTCTGTGGAACCTGAATCGGTGGAACACTTCCTTTTCAAATGTTCTTTCACTGCTCATATATGGACAGATATAAAAAACTGGCTGGTTATGTCGCGTAATATGTCCTCCCTTATGAGTGCCATCAAAAGGATTCGGGCTGATTATAAAGGGGCTCTCCTTCCTTGCAAAATTGCTCGCTTAGGCCTCTTGTGTACAGTCTACACCATCTAGAAAATCAGAAATGAGAGACGATTAGAGGGTGTGGTTCATACAGTTTCTGATGTTGTGATTAAGATTAAAACCATCTTGTATAAAATTCTTTATCGGCTTTACCCAGTTTAATTCGTCCACTTTTGACCAACTAGTGCCATTTGGTTGTCTGAGATGGGAGGCTCCTGCTTGCAGTAGGATCCTGCTGTGGTTTGGCTTAACGAACTTGCGGGGAATATTGGTGGTTAAGGAACATGTCAGCTACCTGATGCTGTCTTCCCATGCCGGCATCGTTCTTAATTTCAGTGTTTTTCACATTCTGGCTTACAACGTTTTATGCTGTACTTCTTACTTTATCTGGATGTATTTGGGTTGTCTTGTGGTCCCTTATTTTCCTTTTTACTGGTACACTGGTATCTGCTTCATATCGAGTGTTTGGCGCTTCACACACATTATTCCTGCAAACTGGCATCTTCACAGGTTTTACATGGCTTGGGATCCAACTGGAAGAGGCTGCATGGCTTGGGATCCAGCCAGTGTTGTTGGCTCTACATGGCTCGGCTAGGATTATGGCTTGAGGTTGTCTGACATGAACCTGGCTGCGGCTGGATGATAACGGTCGACTTCTGCTCCTGCACGGGATGGGCTGTGAAAGGAAGAATTTTTGCTGAAGCTGCGAGCTGCCTAAGGGTCTCTATCAGGAGGCTAGCTTCATGCTGGACTTGCTATTTTATGGCTTAATTATGGCTTTTCTTCGGCTATAATGTGGGCTAACATACAACTTTTCTTTTGCTCCTTTTGGTTATATTTTGAATTTTGTAGACATGGGTCTTGACAAATGTTTTGAGTTCTTGACCGCTCCTTTTGACTATATTTTTGGTCATAAGCTGACTTGTAGTACTCATGGAGTTTGGGGTATGCCCCATAGATAGATGTACATACCATACTTTTGATGCAATATACAATTTACCTTATATTAAAAAATGAAAGAGTTATCAGTCTGTCAACTCTTACTATGTCCAGACCTGGTAAGTTTCACTGTATTGAATCAAATTAAGCCGCAGGGTTCACTCCTGGTGGTGCCCTTCTGCCAATTCCTTTAAGTTTCAGCTTTGTAACCATACTCCCCCCGGAACCTAAAGACTTTGATTTCTCATAAGGTACTGGCTGAGTCCTAAAAGTAACATCTGTCGATCCCTAGTCGGCATCATTTATTGTTGAGACTAGGACGGTATCTGATTGTCTTCGAGCCCCCAACTTTCATTCTTAATTAATGGAAACATCCTTGGTAAATGGTTTCGCAGTTGTTTGTCTTTCATAAATCTAAGAATTTCACCTATGACTATGAAATACGAATGCCCCCGATTGTCCCTATTAATCATTAATCTGATCCTGAAGGCCATCACAATAGGACCGAAATCCTATGATGTTATCCCATGCTATGTATACAGAGCATAGGCTTGCTTTGAGTACTATGATTTTTTCAAAGTAACAACATCGAAGGCACGACCCGGCCAGTTAAGTCCAAGAGTGCATCATCGATAGAAGGGATGAGTCGGTCGGTGCACACCTCAAGACGGATTGGCCGACCCAACCCAAGGTCTAACTATGAGCTTTGTAACTGCAACAACTTAAATATATGCTATTGGAGCTAGAATTACCGTGTTTATTGGCACCAGACTTGCCCTCCAATAGATCCTCGTTAAGGGATTTAGATTGTACTCATTCTAATTACCAGACTCATTAAGCCCGGTATTGTTATTTATTGTCACTACCTTCTTGTGTTAAGATTAGGTCATTTGTGCGCCTGCTGCCTTCCTTAGATGTGGTAGTCATTTCTCAGGCTCCCTCTCCAGAATCGAACCCTAATTCTCTCTTACCCGTCACCACCATGGTAGGTCTCTATCCTACCATCGAAAGTTGATAGGGTAGAAATTTGAATGATGCGTCGCCAACACGACGGCCGTGCGATCGGTGGAGTTATTATGAATCATCATAGCAACGAGCAGAGCCCGCGTTGACCTTTTATCTAATAAATGCATCTCTTCCAGAAGTTGGGGTTTGTTACATGTATTAACTCTAGAATTACTATGGTTATCCGAGTAGCAGGTATCATCAAACAAACTATAACTGATTTAATGAGCCATTCGTAGTTTCACAGTCTGAAATAATTCATACTTACACATGCATGGCTTAATCTTTGAGACAAGCATATAACTATTGGCAGGATCAACCAGGTAACATTCCTCAATGACGCCGCTTTTCCGCATGATCACCCTGGTAGGCATCCAGAACGGGTGTGGCCGTCGTTTAGGTCAAGGGACAAAGCTATGCTATCGGCCTTAAGGAGGGTTTCTTTGCCTACTAAGCTTACCACATCCAAAAACACTAGCACCCCAACCATGGACCACAGCTCCCTCAACCGAGGCATGCTTGGCACACGAAGACTACTAAATAGTCCACCCTACATCCACATAGATGCAAGGTGAAAACAATTGTCCGGACAAAATAATTCCACCAATATAGTTACCCAACACAGGAAACCGACCAAATCCCAACTAGCTCAAGGCAAGCGAGCAACAAATGAAGTGGAAAGGAGGAAGACAGTTCGATGCACTCAGAATGGAGCCTGTCCCTTGTGCAATCTGAACATCACTCATGCACTTTACGTTCACTAGGCAACAATTCCATCCAGCCCATCACGGCCTGACATACACAAGTGCGCCAGTCAAGCATGAGAAATAGCTAGACAAAATCATGTCCGCACCACGGAGCGCAAGAATTTAATTTCAAGGGACAACCAATATTCCAACAATCTGAGTATCACCATCAACAGTTAGGACCAGTTCAGCGTTTGAATGCCTCGCCAATCCTTATCAACAAGTCAACCCTTCAACACTTCTAGATACGTCGTGGTGCAAGGTGCAGGGGGATGACACCCACGATTAGATCTACCAAATAGCAAACACGCGTCGAAATTGACTCAGTAAGAGGATGCGTCATCGACGATTCCTTGCGAATGATGCTATCAGGCGATGCTCAAGAATGGCATTCAGCCACCCGAAAATCCCACAATCTGAGTAAACACCGAACACCACACCGTACCTAGGTTACCAAAATGTCTCCCCGCCTTTGGACTAGCTAAGCAACCGAACACCTATCTGATCGCAGCCAAAATGCTCGTTGGTGCCTGACCAACGGGAGATCACACACACCAAGACTCGTCCATAAACATCCAACAAATCAAAATAGGCTTGGAAACCCACATCGATAAAGCTTGTTCGTAGCATTAGATGCCCACAAAGCTCGCCCAAGCACAACACTTTCGCACGTAGTCATTGGCTGCATATTGCACTGACGGTGTCGATCATAATGGGTAAAGCTATAATCGACTTGTTTTCGATGAGAAATGGACAATTCTTAACTAACTGTGGCTTGTTTCTGCAAATTTTCCCACTACTAATTATGCCCGCACATGGCCACAACAAGTACCTACGGCCCCAGCTTGGTCGCCCGACGGTGTCGATTAGAGGAGGCAAGGCTATAATCGATGAGTTTTCGATGAGAAACGAACAATTCGTGGCCGAATGGAGCCTATTTTCACTGAATTTTCCACTACCGAGTATGCCCGCACATGGTCGCAACAAGTGCCCACAGCCCCAGCCTGGTCGCCCGATAGTGCCAATCATAGCCTACGAGGCTAAAATCGGCAAGTTTTCGATAAGGGACCAACAATCCATGCCCCATTAGGGCTTGTTTCTGCTTATTTTCCAACTACCAATTGTGCCTGCACGTGGCCACGGCAAGTTCCTGCGGCCCTGATTGTGCCGATCATAGCCCCCGAGGGGGGCTAAGGCTATAACCAAGGAGTTTTCGATGAAAAACTCACTTTCCGTGACTGACTGGGGCTTAATTTCGATGATTTTCCCATTACCGAGTATGCCTGCACATAGCCGCGGCAGCTGTCGCAAGCCCCAACTTGGTCGCCCACAAGTGCAGACCCACGCTACCCCTTAAAGAGCATTTAAGCAATTTTGAGCTGTACCATAGGGTGACATTGGAATGTCTCAACTGGTACTCCCTTAAAATAAAAAATACTTAGAATTTTGATCTGAAATTTTATACACATGTTAACAATAATCCAATGCACCTTCGCTTAAAATTTCAAACTATTCTGACCAGTAAATTATTTTATATGATTTT